>JRHT02000012.1:154075-231228 GCA_011800875.2 Suillus brevipes Sb2 | reverse complement strand
GAAGTTCCAGTCAAGTCTGCCATCAAGGCCTAGGGCACCTCATGACCGCCACCCATGATGTCAACGACGACCAGGGGAGCACCTGCTCCACAGCTCTCCATCATCCCTCAACGATCCACCAGACAAGTTCACCCGCTCTCACCCTCAGCCCATTTCATCTTCTCCGGCAAGCAGATTGGGGACAGCTATATCCCCACCGCCCTCCTCTACTCCACGCCTACCCTTTCTAACCCCATGAGCTATGGGGAAGGCGTCAGCGGTGGTTGCGCGACTGGTTTCAGCATCTTTCGTCTGACCATCGAACTTCCCCTAGATGAACTTCTAGGCGAGGAGTATGATGGTGAAGACGACAGAACAGCCGATGCTCCTATCGCTCAACCAGACAATACGAAGGAGGACGGCAACGACGAAGGCGACGTCGTCATGCGCTACGTCCCTACCCTCAACCGTTCCCAGCTCCACAAGTCCCTTCTCACTCCCACACGCACACACAATCGTACCCCTCACCTCATTCTCCGTCTTAGTAGTGGTATGCAGATCTTCTTCAAGACTCTCATGGGGAAGACCATCACACTGCAAGTGAGCCGTCCGACCCTCGTCATCTTCCTCCTACCAGCGCTCAGCCTCAACCTCTCACTAGCAGCAGCACCTTATTTTCCCCTGGCATGCAGGTCAAAACGGACGCTCTCTCTCAGATTACAACATCCAGAGGGAGTCTACCCTTCATCTGGTCTTACGTCTCCGCGGAGGCATGCAGATCTTCGTCAAGACCCTCACAGGGAAGACCATCACATTGGAGGTGAGTCATCTGACCTTTACCATCCTCTTTCCCCTAGCGCTCAGCTTCTCCCCCCCCCCTCTCAGTCTCAGCACTCAGCCGCAGCCTACTCCCTCTGGTAACGAGCCTTATTGAGCTCCCTCCAGCGCTTCCCACCTAACATGCACCCTCGTCATGATGTCACCGGACTTGGTATTTTTTTCAAATACAATGCATCTTTTTTCTTGGGCGCGGGGGGGGGGATTTACTTCATTACTACTTCATCACCACTTACAACTACATATCTCGGATTGCGTACTGTATTTAATTCACTCGTTTTGTGTATACATCCTCTGAAAATGCCTAAGTGTCGTTTCTAACTCCGCTATGATGCCGATGGACGCCGAGGATTTGGGTGACTTTTCAGCCGCTGTTTTGCGAGCTTTACCCGAGTTTTGGGAGCTTTAGCGAGCTTCCCAAAACCAACTTTGAGCGACCCTAGTGCCTTTATTTCTCTTGAAACAAAATGACATATATACCAATGATTCTCACACCAATTCATAATAAAACTTTATTGCAACTTCAAAACTCATTATAACTGAACCTTGTTGCAACATATTTTTGACTAGAACTTTAATTTTTGTTAATACTAAGCCTAGTGTTGTTGTTGAACTAAAGAAAAGACTTAGTGAATATTTTGTTGTTGTTTATTCTGCAGGTCTGGGATGCTGGGGATTCTGTGAGTCTGTGGCGCACTGTGAGAATCTGTGAGCATCTGTGGGCTCTGTGGCTCTGGGATCCTGGGAATCTGTGATGTCTGTCACACTGTGAGCTCTGTGGGAAAAGTTGTGATTTACTGATGTAGCACGCACAAAAATACACAGTATGACATGCGCATATCTAGCACACCATGGTTGGGCATGGTGCACAATCGCAGCCTCAGTAAACGTACATTGATAAAAAAAACTAAAGTCCTCGTTCTGCAACAGTAGGCCTATGTCTTGAATATCCGTAAAAGTCGTGCTTCTGTGACAATGCGGGTGCGGCAGAGCGGACACTCGCGAGATGAGGCGAGTACTAGATCAGAGCAGGCACGACACATAGCTAGATGTCTGTTGTCGTGAGTTAGTGAAAGGCGATGCGCGCACGCACAAAGTTTGAAGCACTCACCCGCAATCCACAATTGCGATATTTGCTTCCTGGTCTTGGCATATCACACATAAACCCGAACGTTCTGCAGGCGTCGTCCTAGGTAGTGATGGTGATGGAGAAGAGGAAGGTGGCGGAGGATGTTGATGGAATTCGTCATGTATCTCGACATTCTCAGCAGATTCATGCATAGAAGCGTCTTCTGACTCAGCCATCTCTGTCTCCATGGCTGACCTTTCCGCCTCAACCCTCTCTCTCTCTTCTTGTTCTTCCCTCTCTCGTCTTTCCCTTTCTTCTTGTTCCCTCTCCTCCCTTTCCATGATATCCCTTTCCTCCGCAGCCGTTCTCTCTTCCTCCAACCAGGCACTGACGCGCGCCACAAGTTCTGTCTTCTCAAGGAGGTCAGCGGGCAGACGCACACGTGCCTCATACAATATCTGTTTCAGCGTGTGAATGGGTAATCGCGAGAGGGACGACGTGGACATCGCAAGGAGAGCAGAGAGTGGGGGCGGGGGTTGCGGCGTGGACGGCTGAGGTGTTGAGAGAGGTGCGGTTGATGGGCGCGTAGGAGGCGGGGTGGCAGTAGACGCTGGAAACGCGCGTGGAGTGAAGTGGGGCGCTGATCGAGGCGGCGTTTGTGGCTGCGAGGCTGTCCTGAATCGTGGTTGTGGTTGAGGTGGAGAGGGCTGGGGCTGGGGCGGCGTAGGGGGTGTCTGGCGCTGTCTTGTGGAGTTGGAGGTATAGGTTCTATATGGTGCCGTCTCAGGGTCAAGGTCAGGACGGGGAAAGTCAGGTGGTGGTGGTGTGAACGTTTGTTGTTGAGTTGGGGGTGGAGGACGAGTGCTAAAGAGCCCTCGAGGGCGCGAAGAACGGTGCTTCGGAACACCGTGAGTGCGATAGTGAGATTCGTTTGAGGGTGGAAGGGTGCCTGTTGGTGTCTGGGAGAAGTCAGCGATGAAACGATGGACCAGGGTGAAAAGGAGAGCACCTTTGCAGCGATGATGGCATCTACGAGGTCATTCTTATCGATAGGGCCTTTGACAGGGATATCATATGCGGTGACATAGCGGCGAAGGGTGGAAAGTGGTAGGGATTTAAGCTGGTTTCTGCTAGAAGCTGTAACTGAATACAACACATCAGATCGGGACGTTGGCACGAGAAGGCATAAGGCGCACTGTTAAGAAGCTCACTACAGAATGAACAAACGTGAACTTGGTCATAGCCAGACGCCGCGCCATGACGGGGCATGAGCGCCTGGTAGTCTGCGCAGCTTGCACAATATAAGTAGCCTGCCCGAAGCCGATCGAATCAGCCAATATGGTCAATCATGTATTCGCAGATGTAACCGACCACAATGGTTACAGCGGGTTGAGCGTGCAAAGAGGATAATGAATTCCTTGTTACATCTCCTACATGCGTTCTGCGCACGACCTGTGGAAGGCGCTGGTGGAGGACCGCTGAGCAGAGGGAGCCCGTTGAGATTTGACATGCACAATGGTAGAAACTCGAGAGCTGGAGATGATGATAGTGAGGGTCGTGACTCGTGACTAAGAACGGTGTACTCTTAGGAGGCACTACGCCGTGAGAGGGTCAGCTGCTTGTTCTGGTATGTTCTCGTCAGTCGTTGTATCACACGGTCTCGCCTCTTCAATATGATGTTCATCACTGTTTACGACGCTGAGCTCAACCCATTATCATAGTACTAGTCCGCAGCAACAAAAACGATGATGATCTTCATAATTCAAGTCATTTCATTCATGCTGTTGATGATGTCTACTCCGATCTGCTTCCGCCGCTCCGCGCCTCGTAAAAGAGATGGAGTGCATAGGATCCAATGGTCTGACGGTTGACCAGACTGCAAACTTCACCGTGACGTCCAGACTCCAGAAGGACCATCGTGGTAGCTGGTTGAAAGTCACGTGAGGCTTGATCGCCGCCTCGAAGGTTCTGATCAGCCCTATTAGCGGCTAGCCTGATGAATGCAGCTTCTATTACATTTAAAGTAGCAGTCAATTGTACGTAGTAATTATTTCAATTATATAAATCGATCTGATACTGGTACCGCATTCCAACTGACCACCATGTCAACTTCCTGGAGGCATTACAGTCCCGACAACTTTAGAACTCAGTCTACTCGTAAACAAAACTATACATCAGCACCGATCTCATCTACGCCTGTTTCGTCCACCTCTGCAGCACAGATCTCATCCAACGCCTCACTGCAGCATCTCTGTGCAGATGTCAAGGCAATCCTCCAGTCCGTGGAGGCCTCTCTTCAGGAGCAGAAAAAGATCTCAAAGGACTTGAATGACCTGGGCACGACCGTCAATTTTTTGGAAGGTGTACTTTGTGGTAATGTAGGCAGCAAGAAGAGGGCGGAAAATATGGATTTAGATACTGTACAATCAGAGAGGGGTATAGTCCGTCGGTTAGCGACAATGGATGGTGCGATCAACGACTTACTTGCACGTGTCTCTAGGTTGGACACAGCTTCGCGTGCGTTTTCTGAACCTTGTTTTGAATTTGCGTTTTCTGATGAACCTTCCACTTTCCCCTTGCTGAATACGTCACCCTGTAGTGTGCTGCAACGCAAACGCTACCGCACGTACGCCATCTCCTCCACGTCAAAAAGGTGCGACTTTTATCATTGGATGATGATGAGGGCCAATGCATCAGACTTTAGAATACTTGGACACATCGACGGGTACAGATGTTGAACCTCTTGCTCCTGTCGCACCGCCATCGTGTCGGTTGAAATTTCCGCCTTGGTTTCCCTCCTCGCAGCACTCTCCTAAGACGCTCACCCCCGCTAGCTGGAACACAAATCGTATGTATCTCGCTTTCTAATCCTCATCTCATGCTGACATCATCAAATTTACCTTGTCTCTCAACACCTCATGCATTTCGGTTACTTCGGCTGGCATTTATACACAAATTACATCGTCGTCGTTGACTTCTCTACGGATTATTTCGCTTGATGAATTTCTGGACTCATACACGCAGGCAACAACACATATCGCGCCCCGGGTAAGTTTTTGTTTCTAATCACTTCCGAAGGCCTTTCTCTTTTCTACCTGCCCTCAAAAGCATCCATGAACAGACATAGAATCTTCCATATTTCATCTTTTTATTCATATATTTTGGTTCCTACAATCCCATTTGATCTAGCGAACTAATCAACCCACCCAGCAGCATTCGCTCGCTCGCAAGAATGCATCCACAGTGTTCAGCGCGATTCCAGTTTATCCAGAAGCATAGAGTCTAGAGCTTCTCCGGAATTTACGATGTTCCCTGGCGTTTTAAACCATGCATCGTCTCCTCCAATCGTCGCTCGTTCAACGGCTCCCACTACCATCCACACCAGAGTCCCCATAAACGGGCCGGATCTTTCCTCGTCATTCCCAACCCCATCTCCTGAAACCTCGATGGAGGAAGGTTTCAGCAGGACGAACGACTTGAACTCCAGGTCTTGGACGGCTCCACAGCCGAGACGGGATGGTCATGATCAAAATATGTCCAAGACGTCACTCCGCGCCTTCCCAAGCTCATTATTAAACCCCATTCCACCTTCGACTACTAATCCAACTCACAAACCTGCACCCCTCTCTCTTTTATCTGCATTTCGTTCACTCGACACCAGATCCAACCCTGCTCCATCTCATTTCTTGTCTTTACCTCCCACTTCAACAACTTCAGGCTCGTCTGATTATAACGACTCATTCCCTGTTTCTAGAATCGCACCTATCGCGCCTACTCCACCCTCATCATCACATTCATCTTCTACCCACACTACCAATATGCACCTCGCGAGCCCACCCCCAACTCCCACCACTACGCTCGCACAAGCGCACGCGACTGCATCACGCCACATCATCCCGCAGGTTTACCAGAATACCGGGGGAGGTGTGGACTGTGAAATGCGGCACTATGAACATTATGGGCGTCGCAGTCAGGGTACGGACTTCCAGGAGCAGAGTGCTGAGGAGGACACGCACGATCGACGCCCAATTATTGGCTCATCGCGTATGTGCTTAAACATGTCTTCAGGCGAGATTGGTATCCCGTCGCCGTCGTTTTCAGGGGCGTCTGCACCTGAGGCACAACCTGAAGCACCAACAGTCCCTCCACCTATGTTTGAGACGCGGAATCAAAATACAATCGCTGATCTGTGCTTTGATACTTCTTCCGGCGAGTTGGATTACCCGTCACCATCGCCTGGTGCGAATGCAGAGGCATCTCCTCATCTTGACGAACAACTCGAAGGGCGCGGTGTAGAGAAAGAGGTTCCGGTATCTGCCATCGAGGTACAGGACCAAAGTACGATCGTTGATTCACAGTGTATGCCCTTGGATCGCCCTTGCGGCGAGTTGAATCACCCGTCGCGGTCGTTTGAAGCCAGTGCAGAGGCATCTCCGCACGTGCATGAGGTGCAACTTGAAGGGCCGGGAATAGAGCCAGAAGTCGCGCTATCTGCATCAGAGGCGCACCCTGAAGAATTGGGAGGAGAGCCAAAATCTACTCAGTCAACTCCCCGAGCAAAGACAAAAAGCCTTCTATCGCACGCGATCGACTTGGATGCGCTGCAGAGGCTCATCGATAGCCTGAACGAATCTGAGTATGACGACTCTGGAGAATGTGAGGGAGAGCAGAGCTTGCAGATAGAACACGAGTGTGAAGGATTTGATAGGGTACTCGAGGAATCCTTCAAATCAGCAGAAGAGCGCTTTGAGGTTTCGCTCACGACAAACGACACACCCACGCCATTGGCACCGGACACGCGAGACGCTTGCCCACGAGGGTACCGTCCAGAAAAACCTGCAGACTCAGAAGATAGCGCACAGCCTGAAGTCGCTCTCTCTGAGCTACACCAACCAACTCCCTCAGATTTGACATGCCTTAATGCTGATTACTTGGACCAGTTCGAGGAACTCTGTGTTGAAGACCCCCGCGAACAAACACCTGCAGATTCTCTCCTTCGTGACGAAGAGGCCGTCGCCGCAGCACTCATAGCCCCATCTCCTTCAGCAGAGAGCGAATCCCCGCCTTTGCCGCCATCCCTGGAGGGTTTGTCTACGTGTCTACCTTTACAGTCCGAATCGGAGGCGTTGTGTCTAGGAGTCCAGCACCAAGGAGACGGCCCTTCTTCACAAGAACCAACGGGAATTCTAGATGGCGCGGACGATTTTTTTACAACTTTCATCGACTTAATGAACTCTTACACTGATGGTGCCACGTCTGCCCTGAGAAGTACGTATATTGAGGACCTTTTGGAGCAAGAACCTGAAGAGAAGGATGTGGAGCACGAACCTGCAGTGACCATTGATCATCAAGTACACGTCGAATCCGAAACCACTATATCTGCCGAGCTCGCAGCCCCACTTGAACATGAGGGTTCCGTCCACTCTTCCCCCACCATCGCTACCCCACCTCCTTGCGCATTGCCGTCATCAATCTCATGCCCATCCAGGTCGCTCTCCCCACTGTCTTCGCTGGGGGAGTCTTCGTTGGGGGAGTCTCCGCCGATGCCGCAAGAGGGGCAAGATGAAATTGGGGCGGACTTGCACAGAACAGATAGCCTCGATTCAGATGAAGACTTTGGTGTGTACCAGCGCAGAGCACGTTCGGGGTCCTCGGTATCAGTACTGCGGAGGAAAACGCTGCTGAGATCGCTGCAGTCTGGTGAGTTAAGTGGCGGACCAGGCGCATCCGTCAAGGAGCTCTCTATGACCGCAAAGAAGGATCCGCACACAATCATGATTTCAGAGCTCAAGCGTAAGCTCGAGCCATCAGAGTCAACGACTCAGTCACGGCCGCCAAACAAGAAAACTAGGTTCCATGCGGATATGGATGCTACGTCATCCAACACAGATGACACAACTTCTTCCTTCACCTATCTAGCACATCAGCTCCAACATCAAGGTGCGGGAGATCCGATGCCCCAATCATCTGATCTTTCCGAACCACCGGAGGATGTGTTGTTACTCCAAGTTGAGAGCATTTCAGCACCGATGGAAGTAGACAGTGCCAATGTCATTGGTACGACGACGATCATCGAGCCAGCGCAAACCTTTATGACCACCTCAGAGATGACGGAGCCAGAGCAAGCTACGAATTCCAGTGAATCCTGGGAGGATTCAATTTCACGCGAGAAACGGGCGCGGCCTCTAAGCTGGAAGGCGAGCCAAGCCACCGCCCAAAACAGCGTTCAGCAACCCGAGCGAAACAGAAAGCCCAAGTCGCAGCGACCGCAGAAGAGAAAGTCCAAGTCTCTGGCTGTTCAGGAAGAAACTCAAATTTGTCAGTGGCCTGCAAAGAGCGAACAGGATGGGTCGTTTCAGCGGCAGTTCGTAATGTGTGATAAGTCAGTATTTCTTTGTCATTTCATCCTATGGTCATTCCTTAGTTCGTGCAGCTGCGAATTGTGGTATCACTTTGACTGCGCTGGTATTTGTGAGGGAGATCCTCGCTTGGAGGAGCCAGATTCTGTCTTCATCTGTCCGCCATGTTGGTACGTGTTCAACAGATCAGTGCCTCTTGCATTTAATGAATTAAATTCAACTATTTAGCGTCTCCAGTAGGTGTTCATGTCTTCCATGCCTGATATGATCAATCACGATTCTTTTCTAGGCGCCAAGCGTCAGACCATGCGCAGGCGCGCTGAAGCATGTGCCCGTCCAGATTGTTCGCTCACCCAACACGATACAGAGTTTGTCATCGAGCGCCTAGTCGGGCGGAAAACTGTCGGGCAAGCTGGGTACCTGTTTTTGGTGAAATGGGAGGGGTACGCTCTCTTTTATTTACTGGCTTCGCGGCTTGATGCTTGCCTCTCTAGGTACCCGATTGCGCAGGCTAGCTGGATCCCTGAGGGAAGCATAAGCGGTGTCTCGAAAGTCTTCGATCGGTTTGTGGCAGATGCAGCGGCTGAGGGTATCGATCTCAATCTAAAAGACGCCGTTCTGCTGGAGGAGGCGAAACATGGCGGGTGGGATATCTAGACTCTGAATTGTGCTGCTTCATCTTTCTTTGTATGCACTTGACGACGAACACACGAGCTGATGTATTCTCGCATGGGCAAGGCAACCATTTGATTAGTGGTAAATCCTGTTAATCAAGCGTTCCTGCATTTGATTCTTAGGTGCTGTATCAACCTAATGGGTTCTCTGCAAATCGATTGCTTCGTGCTTACTTACATGAGTTTTGAACATGATGACGATGCCGCTATACAGGTGGCATGTAACCTCCCCGGGCCGTAGGCAGATGGTCGACGGAATGGAACGGAGGTGATTGTTCCTTCCATACTACACAGGCGGCTTCCGTAGATTCTTGCCGCATCAATCGGTCATGCCCATCAGCGCTTAGCATTGTCTTTTGTTCGCTAACGCGGCTTCGAGAATCCAGCAGTTGAAGTTTGAGTAGCGCGACAAGTGTGCTAAATATTATGTCTGTAACAAAAGCGTGGTCAAACGGTTCGTTGTCTAGATCACTGTGCATTAGCAACAACTGCAGCCATGGGAGTCTGGTTGAAAGGGTCTACAATATACATTTCATCTACACTGTATGACAGCATTACTACTGTACTCTTGCTTATCTGTCAGATTAATATTGAACCTCAGGTCAAACTCCTTCACTCGGTCAAAGTTGTAAAGAATTAATTGCAACTCGAATTCCGCTGTTGGTCGATATCGACCGCATCATGATCGCCAGCTAGCAAATGCCACCAAGGTGCAATCCCAATTCAAGTAGTAGTATAGTATCCACAGGTCCTGCTACTCTTGAATTGGGATTGTGAACGCATCACGGTCCCATAACTTAAGTCCCGTCGTTGTTCCGACTCTCCTACAGCCATAAATTATATGCTTCCGAACAAGCTCTATGGTATACGGTATGCATCCTAATCGGAAGAAAATATAGCACATCACTGTTCCGGCTCTCCTCCAGCGTTTAATTATGCTTCCGAACAAGCTTCTCGTAGTACGGCATATACATCATAAGCACCCGAGTCATTTTTCCAATATTTATTTGCAGAAATAAATAATTTACTACTTGTGCGGATTTCAATGGTACAGGAAGGCGTCTTATACGCGTTGATTTCATCGCTCACGAAATTTTTGTCCTCAAGCAGGTTTTTGCGGGGTTTCCACGCGGATTTCGTACCTTTGTGAGATATCCCTGCAGGAGCGTGAGTTGTGTGGTGGAGGCTGGTGTTGCGTGTAGAAATGCGGCCGCTCTCAGGCTATCATCAGCAAATGAATAGCCTTCCATTTCGAATTCATGGCATCACGAGATGGTGAGTTTTGACTTCTTGTTGGCCTAACAGCGGATTGTCCAGTGTTTCATTCAGTGACGTGTACTACTTCAAGATCAACTAATAGTTTCTTGCAACATACCGTGACCGTCAGCGCCTGTTCATTTATTTCTACCACATTATGTACCGGCGAATCGCGATGGATGATTGATCATCATGATCATCGGCCCCAAAAAAAATTGGTTGGTCTACTACGGGATACGAATTCTCGAAGCCCGTGCGCTCCCACTATATTGCCGTTACTTCAGCGTGCGACTCGGGAACCACGGTGATGAAACCAACGTACGGCAACCAAGGCTTATAAAATTCATTGTTCAGCTAATGTTCTACTAGTACTACCTCTTCACCCCTCCCCGTCCCTCCTTGTGATGACGTCTTTCAGACGCTGGTTCCTGGCGACTCTCGTGGCATTTGCTGTCAAGGCCGAGTCAGTTCAGAAATCAGACTTGCAACTTCCGCTTAGTGCTGTCGTGTACCAGGCAGAAGTCAAGGACATTTTTGTCACGAGCTACGAGGCTTACCAGTACGATACAGCAGTCTTTCTTTCTGTTTGCACTCACCGTGTCGCGTGTAGGAAGTATGCCTGGGGGTATGATGATTTGTTGCCTGTTTCAGAAACATACTTTGATGGACGGAATGGATGGGGCGCTTCTATTGCCGACGCTATGGGCACCATGGTGAGTAAAAATCCATCTAGCCTGAGAGGTCAACTGAATGAGCTGGTGTGTCACGTGTACGTGATGTAGTGGATTATGGGCCTCACGGTATGTTTCCACGTGCGAGATGTGAACTGACATTGGCTCATTTCAAAACGTATCCAGGACTGGTTTGAACAAGCCGTCAATTTCACTGCCAATGCCGACTTTACCATTTCGCACACTCCCGACACTGTCAGGTAACTTGCCTCCCTAGTATCTTCGCTTTTAAACTATCTTGCTGATCAAGGGCAGTCTGTTTGAAACGACTATTCGTTATGTTGGAGGTTTCCTAAGCGCGTATGAGCTCAGCGGGGAAAAGTATCCAGTTCTTGTTGAAAAGGCACAGGACCTCGCCGATCAAATGGCCTATGCCTGGATTGGGGTAATCGCCACAGTATTTGTGCGTGCGTAATGGCATCTGATTATTTTATAGAATCAGTCTATTCCGTATGGTCATATAGACTTTACGAACAATCAACCCACCCTCGACACTGTAAGCAATTTACCGACATCTAATTTGCGATGACACTTATTTTTCAATTGTAGACAAATATTGCTGAGGCTGGAACTGTGAGCTAACATCTTGCATACCGCATAACACATTATGACATTTGTTATGCGCAGCTTACCCTGGAGTGGAATCGCCTCAGGTGTGTGTCATTTGACTTGTCTATCTCTTTAATCGAACCGGACGTTAAGTAAATATACTGGCAATTCCACTTACCAAACACTGGCTGAGAAATCTGTGCAACATATGATTCAAATGGTAAACAGGAGATCTTAACTTTGATGTTGCCTCTTACCTGTTGCTTTTCAGTCGACCCCTCTCCCTGGTATGCCTGCTCAAGGCATTAACCCAAAGACTGGCGATGCCGTTGGTGGGTATGTGGTAAGTGCTGATGCTTGTGATACATGCACCTCCTAATTTATTTGTAGACTTGGGGCGGAGGTTCTGACTCTTACTTCGAGTATCTGATCAAGTATGCCCGCCTTACAAATACCGACGACAACTCGTATGCCGATGCGTGGTTGACCGCCGTCGATACCTCCATGAAGAAGCTCCTAAGGGTATGCAGACCTCTTAATCTCCATGACCTCACATTCTTATGCTTCGCGTTAGTTTTCAACTGTCGATAACTGGCTGTACCTTGCTGATTACGACGATAAGAAAAAAATTCGTCACGTGGGGTCCCACCTGGCTTGCTTCTACGGAGGAAACTGGATTCTAGGTATCTTTTTCCCTTCTTCCTGTGGCTTGAGCTTGATGTAAAACCAAGGCGGCAAGCTCACCAACAATGAAACACTGGTTTCTCTTGGTCTTCAACTCACCGATGCCTGCTGGAACACATACGCGAGCACTACGTGCGTCCCCCACCACCATACATCACTGTGCTGATTCCTTGTTTCTAGTACTGGGATTGGCCCTGAAGTTTTCGCATACGTGTCTAGCGACGGCAATTACACTGGCGACACTGCACCTAGTCAGGATCAGCTCGATTTCTATTACAAGCATGGCTTTTATATTACCGCTTCCGACTACTATCTTCGTCCTGAAGTCCTTGAGTCCAACTTCTATGCTTGGCGCGTGACTGGCGATCCCAAGTACTACAACAATGCAGTTAGTGCCACGATCAGCTTCAAGAAGTATCTGCCTGCAAATGTTGCGTACGCTGGTATCTACGACGTTATGCGAGTGGATTCCGACAAAATCGATGACATGGAAAGTTTCTGGTTCGCCGAGGCCCTCAAATACCTGTGAGTATTGCTACACGTGAAAACCCTGGACTCTTCATAAAAATGCATAGGTATTTGACCTTTGACGACCCCAATCACATCTCGCTTGACGAATGTAAGCTTTTGCTACATAACTCATTAGCCTAAGTAACTGACGCCTTTCACTAGATGTCTTCAACACGGAGTGTCACCCTTTCAAGGCGCCGCCTGCCAAATCCAGTTATGGTTCAGGTTTGGGGCCTCACCCTGTGCCATGGCAGCCATTCTCCCCAGAGAGAGCACCTCTACCAGCGGTTTCGCCGAAGCCTTCGTTCCTACACTAATTATGGACCTTTTAATTCGTGAGCTATCGATATTTCTGCGGCTGCTGTTTAGAGTCTAGCTTTTCAACTATTTGACTCTAACGTTGCTAGACCTTTTTACCGTACATGAGTAGTCAATTTTGTATTGTCTTGGAGTTCAGCTCCATATCACTGTCGTTTTGATTTGCATAAGTAGTCTTTCGTTTACTGATGATGTATCATCCTATCTTTTGGAGTTCGCTCACTCAAAATACATCACTATCATTTTGATTTTCATAAACAGCCCTTCGTTCATCGATGATTTTAGGGTTCAACGTTCAGCTCCAACGTCAAGATATAACTATATCACCGTCATCTTGATTTACAAAGTGACCTTTCTATTGATGATATACCTTTTCTTAGGAGTCATTCTGGCACCACCAAATCTACCAGCGTGAATAGATGATTGGCATGACACGATAAAATAAACACAGGCTTACTGTATAACGATGCATTCCCTCGTGACCATGGAGCAATTGTAGGACTCAAGTGCCAGTATGGAGCTGATGATGCAGCGGTGATGGCAGAAGTGCACAATAATGATAATATGCACAAGAAGAATTGCAAGTCAGTATAGAATCTATTTGTAAAATATTCGTTATTGAGTAGGGTGTTATCTCGCAAGGGTGGACTGCAAAATTGGAAGTCGAGTTTAGTATAAGATATTATTATGTCTGATTGCAGAATTTAATGTGGTTGACCGCGTGGAGGTTAATGGTCGTCGATGATGAAGGTCCACAATGTAGTGCGCTAAAAAAAACAGGTGTGAGGCATGGTTAGAAACGGATAAGACCCTGAGGTATGTTCTTCGTCAGCTTGAAAATGCTACTGACTCTCAAACTTTCTGTAGGTCCGGTTAAAACCCCACTCTAGCACTTCCATCGCAAAAGGAGTTATCAACATTTCTTGTGTTCGCTTGCCAGGAATATTTGTCTATTGCACAAGATTCTCGGCGGTGGCTACTGCACCCTGGTTCTGATATGAATAATATTTCTTGCATTCATCAAAGCTTCTGACACACCAGCATATGCTATCAGTCATGATCCCACGTTTGTGACTCCTGTTTGCAATGGAAGTGCTAGGGCGTAGTAGATTGATTAGAGAGTTCCGATCTGAGTCTCGAAAGGTCTTATGCGATTGTGTGACTCCCCATGGGCTGAGAAATTAGTCGGGGTATTACATAAACTAGATTCAGTATCAGTTGATAGACATGCAAGGCAAGTGATGGAGCATGGAAGTACCTGGCGTAGTATTCACTGCCGAGGAACCCATAAATAACCTGACAAGGAGTAAGTAATAACTCCTTTGGTAGTGCCAGAGTGGAGCGCCAACTCATGACTTGATCTGCAGGTTGCGGCCTCGAGCCCACCGTATCCATGATCGCCGCTCCCACTGTTGACAAATTTTCTCTTTGCCTTCGACTCGAGTACATTGATATCCAGCGAGTGGCAAAAGTGCTCATTTGAACCGAATTATCAGAAAAAAGGATAGATGGCCTGCGCCGGTTTCAGGTAGATTATCGGGACATGCAAGAAGAACCTAGCCGTGCAACCAAGTGCACCCCCTCTTGAACCGGAAAGCTGACACCAGTGCTGTACTTCTCGTTGATTCCAGAAATCAATTGATCTCCCGAAAAATCCTGACAATGTGCCGCGATTGGCAAACCATTTTCACAGGCAAGGCGAATGTTTTGTAAGCTTCTTTTTCAATGGAAGCTGTCAATGCAGAGAAGTCGAGCAATCATCCTGCCCCGCGAGCGAAATCGAGGAATGTTCGTAAAGCCAATTGCAATTTACCGTCAGGGGAATCGCTAAGCTGAAGAAGCAACTGATCTATGAAAAAGCTTGTTGTATCGCCGTCGAAGAACATTCCTAGCGAGCGAGCATGGAAGGGCGTGATATGTAGTCACTGCCGAGAAATCAATCGAAACATGCCCTGAATAGTCCTCTTGACTCCTGTCGCGATGAAAGCGAAAGCAGGATGAGGTAAATTCATCGACAAACATTCCTGGCAGGCGAAAACGAGGAATGATCGATTGCTCCGTTTGCAATGAAAGTTCCAGAATGGTGGTCACGATAACTGATCACAAGGTGGCAAGTTGCGATTACAGTATGGAAGCTTGCGCCAGCATTAAGTTCCTTACGCGATCCAGGAGCGTGTGGTGCTACAGACAGCTGAACGCCGTCGCCGAGCCCATACCCTGAGGAATGAGCATATAAATAATGATGTGATCGCAGTTTTGAAGACCAACATTCTCCTTTCCTCCCAACAACAAATCTCAATCATCATGTCCATCAACGGTGTTATTCAAAACGCGAAGTGGCCTGAACTCGTCTTGACAGAGGCGAGCGGCGGCGCGAAGGTCGACGGCGAGAACTTCGTCAAGTCCGACAATCAAAGGGTGAGAGGCAGCTAGAGATGAATTTCCGACCTGGGTGCTAACGAGTGATATCAATAGTGGATGGGAGAGTTTGATTATCAACCAGAGGTAGACAGGTATATAGGGACGATCCAGAACAAGAACAGTGGCGATTACTTGGCATGGGACGTGAGTGTCTGCGAGAAGTAGTTCTAATGCGAATCTCACCTCTTTGCACAAATTTGCAGGCCGACATGAATGTCGTCATGAACGGCAGTAAGTACTGGTGGAAATTGGTCGTCGGAGGCGGCTACGTCGGGTGCGTATCAGGCCGTGAATGAAATCAAGCCTATCTGCTGACGATGAGGGGCAGATTCCAAGTCCCCGAGAAAAAATCGGGCTCGGAGGCGTCCGCGAACGCTACAAGCTTTTATACTTTGGAACTTGAAGCTGATAAATCGGTGACGTGGCCCATTGACCGCAGTGCTATGCTATTCCTGACACTCGTTGCAGGTCATCCTCAAATTCCAGGAAGCGGACCTCATCCAAGCGCAGCTGTGGAAGATCGTGCCTAAGTGAACATCTTGAATGAGTATGCATTTGAAAGATATGGGCTTGTTGACGAACGTGACATTCAACTGTTACGGAGATTGAACGTCGAACTGTAGCCTGCATGTGTTTTGTACAAGTATCAATATTGTTGTCTGCCGCGGCACACCGTGCGTGACTAGAGTGGAAAGAACCAAATCAGCAGCCGCATATGATGCCTATGCAGGCCCATACCATGCTGCATGCATGATGTTGAGGTGCTAGTAGTGCTTGTCAAGTTCATTCAAGTTGCATCTGGACTATCTGAATCCACCAAAATTCCCCCAGTTGAAGTCTTACATATGCTCACTTTCCCGCGCCACAAGGAAAGCGAGAGTGATCAGCTTCGCAGCTCAGTTTGTTTTTTGTTTTCACCTGTCAGATCTTCAGACCCCCAACCACTACTTGACCTCTATGTATTAATGTTGCCAACTACACACTAGGCGCCGTCGCTGCCTTATTTGCAACACGTGATGTGGGAAGTTGTATGTGACTGTATCCTTGACTGTATCGTGCGCGGTGCTCACAAATAGTACTTAAGCAAACGTGACTACCAAAACGTGCTGACTATGATCTTTACTAACTAGCCTGAGGAGGTGTGGGAGGAATAGGTGCAGGCTCAATGCAGGCTTCAAGATTTAGAAAAGACTCGTCCTCAACAAGCACCGTTCAGAGCGCCCTACACGTGCCAGCCCAGCAATACGATTGTCATTTCCTATCTCTGGAACACCTGATCGAAATCAAGTTCACAATGTGCACAGCATTCCTCCCACCCCAGTATTGGATGGGTGCCGTCCCGAAGTTCTGGCATTGGACTGCCAGCGTGCAGCGGTGCAGATAGTCCTTCCTCAGAACGATCATTAGGTCCCTACAGCATTTATGAAGAACGAAAGGTCATTACAGGGATAACTAAGAATGCTTTGGCGGTCACTATATCTTTTGCGAGCACGCGTTCTCATCCCACACGTTTGCCACACGCAGGAGGTGTCAGTGGTCCTTGTGCTGGACACGGCTCGTGCACAGAGGACTACCAGTCTTGTGCAGTTTATCTCAAAGTGCGTATCTCGTATCTCAAGTGCTCACGCAGTTTGTACTTCGCCATGCAGAATCCACCGTGATAAATTGCCGGTTTAATGGGTGAGGTTCTTCGTCTTGCCGTAGATGATAGGCAAATGGATACCACATAATGAATACATGATGTGTTCCTGCAACCTGGTGACACGGCTCGCACTGTGAATAGTGGAATCAACCGTGTTTGTCACACATATATTCCAGTGACTTTATCATACGCTGGAATGTCATTGATTCTAGTGACTAATGGCTCTTGCAGGAAATCGTGACTCAGTCGGGCGACATCACTGGACGGTCATATGGGACTGGGCTTCGGAGTCCGATATCCATCTGCCAGCCTACATTACCTCGTACAACCTTCCGCCATGTACACTGCCATTGCTATGTGAAGATACAGCTGCTGGTCTCGTCGCTGCTGGAGAAATCCGCATGCGTCAACATTGTATGCCCGGCTTGATAATTTCAGCGCTCCTCATTTCGCGAACCGCAGGCTGCATCTACTTTGCATCACATTTCCTGTAACCCAAATCAGACAGAGACGTAGTCGATACCGGGAAACATGTTGACACTCATATGACGAGGCCATGCGTCGGTCGGATCGGGACTCGTGGCTTGCGGCCATGAAGCGGGAGATGAACCTCTCTCTCTCATGTCGCACATGCAGGTGTGTGAACTTGTCCCTCTTCCTGAGGATCGCAAGGCCAATGGGTGCTGGTGGGTGCTAGAATTCAAGGAAGATCAGAAGGGAGGGCCGGTGTTTAAAGCCCGTCTCGTCGCGCAGGGATTTTCGCAGGTCACGTAGTGAAGGGGGCAGAACTACTTGTGGTCAGTTCTGCCGGTTACAACCGGCAAAACTGGACCAGGCACAACCAGTTTTGCCAGACCGGTTGGCAAAACTCCCGAGTTCTGCCAACAACACTACCAACGAGACTGGGACAGACGGGCATTAATCAGCACAGACGACAAGCTGATAAAGTACTCAGGGGCAGGGTCTACTCGGCAGCCATTATTGGACGTTCGTCTTTGGAACCATCATGATCTCAAGCTGCTTGGAGGAGCCTGTGTATCCATTAGACGAATGTCTCTCCTCATATTTTGAAGGGGATGAGCTGGTCGATTCGGAGTCTCAATTGCAAGCGTAAGTTGAGATTGATCATTCACCTCGAATAACCTTGGCCTGCACTGTTGCTAGTGCTGATAGCTGGAATCTAGTATCGAGATTCTTGTCATGATGCATCGATCCGGAACGTTTGTACGTATGTAATACTATAATGCCAGCTCATCAAGATCTGATAATAGCGGAAATTTGAAGCAGGGTCTCAGTTTAGATTTAATTGTTGGCACTTCCAGGTCTCCGAGGTCCACTGGTCGAATGGTTGCAATACTTCAAAATTTCGTCCTGCCTATCGATTCATATCCAACTAATCCTTCTTCCGTACGTCATGGGCAAGGAATATTCTGCTCAGTATTCTCCTGTCGATGAAGCCGACAACGAGGATGCGAACCTTCTCTATAGGAGTACAATCAAATCTCTTTCAAAGTCCCGCTTCCTTCATGTATCACTGTGGCTCATACATGGTGTGCTGATATTCACGACGTTACTCTTCTTCACGTTATGGGTGCGGGCACCTCCGAAAGATGACATACTCTTGTACTGTAGGTGGACAGACGGCATGACAGAAATACCTTACTGACCCATTACAGCTCCAGCAAACGAAGCTATTGAAACAAGCATTGTGAGACTCAACGGAAGTTGGGATCGTCATTCGCCTTATCGCGGCAGTCCGTCTCCAGACCTGGATGCAGCTTGGGATAGAGTAACTGCCGATGGTCGCATATTGCACTTTGCTCTCATCGAGGTATTTACTGACTGACAACCTTCTCAGGCCGCTTATTGGGCATAACGTCCGAACAACTACTAAGAGCAGGGGAAGAACTTACCCCATACATGGCTAGGTATCCGGAAGAGTACGGCGGAAAATATTTGATGACAGTAGAGACCATTCACCAACTCCATTGCATAGTCAGTCGCAACAGGAGGTCACTCGATGTTTACTCACCCCTTATAGAACTTGGTGCGCCAATCCACTTGGGGCGACCATTACACGGAACACAATCATGACTTCATCGATTCCCCTGATCAATGGCGCATCCATCTTGGTTAGCATATGGTTGCCTCCCGACCTGCATTCTGCCTGCTAATGTTGTACATCAGATCACTGCATTGAAATGCTCAGACAAGTCATTATGTGTCGCTCTGATGTAACAATGGTTACTTACGATTGGGTTGAGGGACTCGGTGATCCTTACCCAAGTTTTAATGTTCCTCATCAATGTAGGAACTTCGAGAAGATCTTGGATTGGGTAGAAGATCATCGTGTTCACCTCCCTCAATCTAAGTTGGTCCGCCAAAAGGGTTATATCGACCTTCCTTCCCCACCCTGATTGAATTCTTGACGCAGAGGATTCGTATGGGGCATGCTATCACACGAATATAACTACAAAGACGTACAACTTTGCTATGACCTGTATTCGGTAGTACTTATAGGCTGTCGCACAATGAACAAGGTAGTTCCACGACCGTCAGGAGAAGTTTTGAGAGCGGCTGCCATGAATATTTATGTTCGCTGATATAGTTATATACAACTTGAGCTTGAATAGTTAGCCTGAGGCTACTGACACACGGTACGCGGTAATGCATTGATCTCGGTACTTCCCCCTTTAAATTATAGAATATATATCCGGGCAATATGGAAGGCTGCTACGGTAACAGCCAACACTAACGGTCTATCAGACAAATGTGGATGAGCGTGTGGATTCGGCGATACGGTAAGAAGATTATACAGGCGTATATACTAGCAAACATGAAACAATAACACGCGGTGTCCAATCACTGAAGAGCATTCGCAGTAAGCACCTGTTCCCCCCCAAAAAAACGACGCCTTAAAAGGCTGCTGGGGGACCTGTAACACACCGCGGACGGCATATTATCTAGTTAAAGTCATCTCATCTTCGTTGACGGGCACGTCTAAAACAGTCAGCGGGTGGGGGCACGCCTCACACCAGGGCGTTCGCGACTTCAGATCTCAGAGATGAGATTACCTTGCAAGGGGTCCCTAGATTAGCACGACTCCTGTCATATATAGAATATTTCTCTCATGGACACCGTGACAAATGGGAATCATACAACGAGAGAGCAAAACCCAGCAATATTAATGTCCGTCTGTCTGTCATGACAGCCTGTTCACTGCTTCGGCCAGTACATGGCGACGAGACGAATTGCAGGATCAAACTTGTCCCTGCTTTACAATATGTAGATGTCGTGAAATTCAATCACCCCGAATCATTTAATTCGGCAAATTATATCCTAGTCACTGTCTGGTAGTCATCCACGTCAAATTCAAAACCTAAAATCGATCTATCACAATCATGTTTTCGTTCTAGCTGTCATTGACAGCCCCAGCTGCAGTGCCCACAAGTTGACGTACGTATTAACTAAAGTCGGACAAAGTCGATCATGGCAAAACCCAGTGTACAAGATGACTCGGAACTGGTGGCCCATGCATATGATGCATGGAGCGCTGCCCAACAGGGCCAACACCAAATATTATCAAACAAGTCGTGATCATCCTAACGCCTCGCAAAAACAGCACCGTGACGTCATTTGCTGACTTTCACACCAATTCAACACCAAGCCTCAGCAACTGAAAAAACATCAGGCTCATCCTGAAAATGGGAGTTAGATCGGTTGAGCGTGACGCCACGTCGCATTCCAGCAAGGTCCTACGGGCTGAGCGCGTACGAAAAGGTATAAAAAGCGCTCTTGAATTGTCAGAGTATGCACTGATAAAGCGATCAATTCCTTCAAACCCCCTCAACTTCAAACATGCAGCTTTCTCTCCTGCTCAATGCACTTACCTCCATGGTGGCTCTTGCGGTCGCATACCCCATGTCAGGAGAGATGATGGGTCATTCCTGCAAGTATTCATGACATCCGAGTCGGTAGCATAATAATAATTTATACATTGCGCAGCCGTAGCAAAGCGCGAGAATGTGGCCCGTGGCAAGTATTCATAACAGTCAGTCAACACTACGATGCTGACTTGCCTATCTAGAGAAAGATGCCGTTGGTGCCTACTTGACCGCCGCCTACGATGAGGACAAGAAACGCGGCAAGTATCCATGGCCATCAGCAGCACCGAGACGCTGACATACCTATCCAGAGGAAGACGCCGTTGGTGCCTACTTGACCGCCGCCTACGATGAGGGTGGGAAACGCGGCAAGTATCCATGGCCGTCAGCAGCACCGAGATACTGATATGCCTATCCAGAGGAAGACGCCGTTGGTGCCTACTTGACCGCCGCCTACGATGAGGGTGGGAAACGCGGCAAGTATCCATGGCCGTCAGCAGCACCGAGATACTGATATATCTATCCAGAGGAAGACGCCGTTGGTGTTTACATAACGGCCGCCTACGCTGAGGATTAGAAACGCGGCAAGTATCCATGGCCGTCAGCAGCACCGAGATGCTGATATACCTATTTAGCCGAAGCCGAGGCTCTTTGAGTCTATGCCCCGCTTCTCTATGGCGGCGTTTTGTTAAACCAGGTGCAATGATTGATTCTACTCTTCCTTGTATCTTCCTTATATGGTAGAGCCATATTACTTATTGTACATGGTCAAAAGTGCCAGAAAATCCGGTGTATATTGCTGCTACAGTACATAGTCAAAAACACGAGAAATGTGTGTCCTGCCCCGCGAGCGAAATCAAGGAATGTATGTAAAGCCATGTGCAATTCACCGCCAGGGGAGTTACTAGGCTGAAGAAGTAACTGATCTATGAAAACGCTCGTCATAACGCCGTCGAAGAACATTCCTAGCAAGCGAGCATGGAAGGGCGTGATATGAGTCACTGCCGAGAAATCAATCGAAAAATGCCCTGAATAGTCCTTGGCTCCTGTCGCAATGAAAGTGAAAGCAGAATGAGGTAAATTTATCGACAAACATTTCTGGCAGGCGGAAACGAGGAATGATCGATAGCTCCTTGTGCGATGAAAGTTCTAGAAGTGGTCATGATGACTGATCACGAGGTGGCGAGTTGCAACTACAGTATGTAAGTTGGCACCAGCATTAATGTGAATAGCTTACGCGATTCAGGAGCGTGTGTGGTGCCACAGACAGCAGAATGCCATCGCCTGAGTCCATACCCTGAGGAATGAGCATATAAATAATGATATGATCGCAGGTTTGAAGACCAACATTCTCCTTGCCTCCCCAACAACAAATCTCAATCATCATGTCCATCAACGGTGTTATCAACGGTGCTATTCCAAACGTGAAGTGGCCTACACTCGTGTTGACAGAGGCGAACAGCGGGAAGGTCGACGGCGAGGAATTCACCAAGATCGACAATCAAAGAGTGAGAGGCAGCTAGAGATGAATTTCCGACCCTGGTGCTAACGAGTAATATCAATAGTGGGTAGGAGAGTTTGATTATGACCAACGGAAACAAATAAATCTGGGGGCGATCCGGAACAGGAAAAGTGGCAACTACTTGGCATGGGACGTAAGTGTCTGCGAGAAGTAGTTTCAATGCGAATCTCACCTCTTTGCACAAATTTGCAGGACAACATGAACGTCGTCATGAACAGCACTCCATACTGGTGGAGAGTGATCTACCGAGAGGACCACGTCGGGTACGTGTTAGGCCGTGAATGAAATTTGAAATCAAGCCTATCTGCTGACGATGAGGCGCAGATTCCAAGTCCCCGAGGAAAAAATGGCCTCAGAGACGTCCGCGAACACTAGAGGCTTTTATACTTTGGAACTTGAAGCTGATCAATCGGTGACGTGGCCCATTGACCGCAGTGCTATGCTATTCCTGACGCTCATTGCAGGTCACCCTCAAGATCCAGGAGTCGGACCTTATCCAAGCGCAGCTGTGGCAGCTCATGCGTAAATGAGCAATTTGAATGTGCATGCACCTGAAGGATTTCGTTTAGCCGCCTCGCGAATATGGGTTTGTTCAAGTTGACGAACGTGACATTCAACTGTTACGGAGATTAACTCGGAGAACTGTAGCCCGTATGTGTTTTGTACAAGTATCAGTATTGTTGTCTGCCGCGGCATACCGTGCGTGACTAGTGTGGAAAGAACCAAATCAGCAGCCATATATAATGCCCATGCCAGAGGCTGTGCTAGTAGGACTCGGACTCCATGTCATCTGAAGGTTCAAGCTGGGCCCTGGCTAGCTGACGAGGCTGCCCATGCGCAGCTGTAGACGATCATGCATTAATGAGTATGCGCCTGAGGAATTTCATTCAGTCTATGTGCTTGTTAACGAACGTGACACTCAACCGTCACGGAGATTGGGATGCCAGCCCGCTGTTATTCATGTGCTGTATAAGTTTAAAATGTTGTCTGTCGGGGCATAGAGCACACGTATGGTTGGGTATGGTCCATAAATACAGCTTGTGTGAACGTGCGGCAAGAAAAATAATTCTTGGCTGACAACATTTTCCAAACAGTGCATGTTTTTCAATATCCGAACATGATGTGCCTCTGGGATGTATTGAAGTGCGGATAGCGGGCATATGCAATCGCACGAGAAATATGGAACAGGACAATCTGCTGGACACACATCCCAACGAGCACGTCATTGTCCTGCTCTTGGGAAGAACAAGCGAGATCAAAATCCTGGAATAAAATGTAGATATGATCAGCATGAGCTATCATCCATAGACTCGAACAACGTGCCTCAAGCGACAGCTGATGGTTAATTGGTCGTCAAGTTTGGTCAGGCTGAAGGTATCATCCGCAATGGATCGGGATGTCTTTATGGCTTCTTTGCAGCCGTCAGATACATGCTTGATATCATAGAGAGATGGTGGTGTGCTGCCTAGGAAGAACACTCAAGAATCATCCTCCAGCTACGCCAGATACATATGGATGATATTATGAATCAGCAATACTCTCCAAGTAGCTCGCACGGATCACTCACTACGGAAGAATGTCGACATTTGATGCTCGATTTAATATCGAAGGGGGCTCGGTATCAATGTGAGCCTATCGACAAGCATTCCTTGACAAGCGAAAACGAGTAATGAAGATGAGCAGATAGGAGGCCTTTTCAATCTGTTTACAAACTTACTATCACTGCTGGGCTTTTCAGTGTTTGATGCGTGGTGCACTCGTCAATAGGTATTTTCCCTGTTTCATGACTCACGGATGGGAAATATCGTGCTCTGGCACACCATGATGACGCTCAAGTGCCGGTTGTGTTCAAATCATGCACACCACTCCATCGCGACCTCCCGGCACAGACAAGATCTCCGTACAGATCTTCTTGAGAGCGTAGGATACCTAATAAGTTCGCCAACTTTATTCGGATTACTTGATAATTCAGGGTCGCGGGTGATGCTCGGCACAGGAATGCACTGCGGTATAAATGATATTAGTTATGATCCTAGTAGGTCTGAAGACCTCTACGACGCACGAGCCGTTTTCTCCTACATACCTCCCCAAGGCTCCAGCAAGCAATCGAGCAGTATTATGTCGTTCCATGGTGTTCTGACAAACGTCAAGTACGATCAACGCGTGTTGACGTCGAATGACGGAAAGGTTCACGGGGCTAGCTTCGATATGACCGACCATCAGAGGGTCAGTCTGACGTAGCTAAAGAGAAGTCCTAGCGAGTTCTGACAAGCGATATCAATAGTGGAAAGCTGTGTATAAAGCTATCAGCGATGTGAAGCAGGTGACAATCCAGAATGACAACACTGGTGACTTTCTAGCGTGGGATGTGAGTTTGTCCGCTACAAAAGGGTTGCATTAATGCGAGTCTCACCTCACACACATTTGCAGGATAACATGAACTTGGTCATGAGAGGGACTGGGTATTTGTGGAACTTGAAGACCATCAACACAGGCCTCCGATTGATATTGGCGTGCGTATTGGGTTGCCACCTATCTACTTGACATTTTGATTATGATCGTTATATGTAGCTTCCAAGTCCCGCCGTCCGCGAACGCCGAGGGTCTGTACACGTTGCAGCTTCAAGATGATCAAACAACGGTGACGTACCAGCCCATATACGCATAGGCTGTAGTACTCTGTTGCACCACACTTTTACTGACACTAGCCTGCAGATGAGCCTCGAATACCAGACAGAACCGCTCACCAAGGCACAGCAGTGGATAGTAGAACCCAAGTGAAGCTGTAGTAATTCACTAGGGTATTAATTCAGCCATCGACTGCGAGAGCCGCGGACAACCTGAATATAGCTCAAAAGACGTACGAATTGAACTGTTGGAGCAGGGGCAATGGTCTGAGCCTAGGCTGAGGAATGTGGATGACTCGGATGATGATGTACTCTACGGATGCCGTACTCGGCGGAACTTATGCTACTCCGAGGCTGACTAACTTGAAGCTATGGAAAGAGCCGACACTTGTCCTTACCCCTAGCCTATCCACTGCAAGTCCACTGTGATGTATGTTCAACGGTTCAACCTACAGATCCACAGTAAACTCAAATAGTGAATTGCAAAATGACGATAGTAGGTGTATAACAGGATTATGTACTGGGAGAATGGGTATGAAACTAACAATAGTTGACATGATTGACATGAGATTGAATGAAGAATCAGATGTGACAACGTGAATATTTATCGTATGACCAGTGTGAAGTGCAATATATGTACGGCATAGGAAGCTGAATGAAAGACGCGGGCAAGAAAATGTACTAAAAGAAAAAGAAAACAACCTCAATCACCTTAGAACATCTCAGAACTTTGCAAGGTCGACAGGGGGACCCGTCACGTCCACCTTCCCGTGCTCATCCATCGTTGCATCCTGAGTGGTCGCCTTAACGCCAGACTCCTTATTCGTCTGGACCTCCTCACGGCCCAAACCGAGTGTGTCATCAGGAATCCATACAATGCGCTGTGGGCGGCACGCAGCTGGTTGCGCAAACCCATAATCCTCTGTACCGTCTGGCCCGCGAGCGAAGAACGCATCGTCATAGTCACTATGCGGAACATGCTCGGCGTCTGACTCAGAGGAAGAGGCACGAGGCTTGTTAGTCGGGGAAGGTCCTTCCTCATTCTCCTCCTCAGCCGTCTCCTTGCGGTTTGAGCCTGACCCGCCATCGACATCCCGTAGATCCAGAGAAGGCGCCGGGTGCCTAAATGTCTTGTGCGCGTGACTAAGTGGAAGAGCCTTGGTGAGCGGACCAAAGGAGCTGTTGATGATGGCGTGGAAGCCGGCGGTGAGAACGATCAACACGATCATGAGCACGCCCTCTGGGAGCGCGCCTCGCTTCCCGTTCGGGTTCGTCACGAGGAAGAACAAGGCACAGAGACAAAGCTGCTGGATGTACATCCCAACGAACACATGCTGAATCGCCTTTGGGAAGAACAAGCCACCCGTATCGGCCGAGGGCGGCTGCGTGTACTGGTAAAGGAAGAGGTACTTGTAGAGGAGATAGAAAAGGAAAAATGTGAAGCATGCAAGGCCATTGATCACAGGCGAGATAATGGAGTAAGCAAACGCTAAGATAAACCGTTAATACGTTGGATGTGAACTGCCGCGAACAGACGTACTGATCACGACGAGCAGAGTGATGGACGGGAATAACGTGCCCCAAGCAACAGTTGTCTGTGCATACTTGACGTTATAAACAGAGCGTGGCGTGCTGCCGAGGAGAAACAGCTTGACGTAATAAAGGACGAGCGCGACAGCACTCAAAAATCCTCCAGCTACGCCGGATAAACCCTGAAGAAGGATATATCTGAATACCTTGATGAGCAACTGTTTCTGTAAGTTCACACAAATGACTCACGTCAGGAAGAAGGTTGACGCTTGAGGCAAATATTGAGCCAGGAGACCAGGTATTGAACTGGGATTTGAGAGTAATGATGGGAGAGCCGCAAAGATGCCCGAACTCAAGGTGACAATTAGGAACGAGTGCTACATACTGTGAGCAAATTCGCTCGCCGATTATAAGCAATGAAGTACTCACGACTACTTGGAAAATGAAGTACCGCGTCATCAAGCTCAATTCGAGACCTGTGCGCGTTGGAATACCCTCGAAGCGCCCGAGGAGACGGAGGACAATCGGCAAGAGCATCATGAGGACGGCGAGTAACACGGGGGGTAGAATACCCTGTATAATTCCAATGACAGGGCTTGGCAGCTTGCATAACCAAGCGAGCCACGATTCGCGAACACAAAGGCCTTCGATGTTGGAGATGATACCAACAAAGGCAACGGGAATAGACCAGAATATGATCAAGGCTGCGGTGGCGCTATAGCTAATCACCACTCGAATGCGCTTTTCATACGGATTAAGCCCAAGGTTACCCCAGATCACATCAGGCGGAGACACTTCGAGGTACCGGTCGGCCATGCAGTATGGTTCATGGTGAGTTAAGGCGTTCACTGCAAGGTGAGCAGCTATCTGTTGATTGAAAGTGATGAATGCGGAATTGAGAGGTGGGTAAGTTTGCTTGGCATGGTCGCTTTTGTCCGCCTTTCCATCTCCATTAACATCATCTGACTGCGAGAGGCCTTGTTCGGCAAGAGTTTGGCGGCCTTTAGTCAACAAGTCTGTAGCAGCAGCAATCTCTTGTCTGCACCAATCAATCGTGTCGACCGTTTCGCCAATGAAAGGAAGTGAAAAAGGCATAAAACCGGCTGGAAGACGGTGCGAGGGCCGCTTATCCCGAGGAACCAGACGCTCCGCCAAAGCCAAATTGCGCTCGGTGTCAGCTGAAGGGGATGCATCGCCAGCACCATTGGCCTTCTTTAATTCCTGCCGTCGAAGTTTAGCAGCCGTTGAAAGTAGTGATGTCTCTGCGGATTCCAGTTTTCCGCAAGCAGCCAAGCGACGGTCGTAGATAGAGGGAAGGTCCTTCAAATCCCTAAGAAAGGTCATAGGTCAAACACAGCTGTCGTACGCAAGGAGGGACAAATAGAAGTAAAAAAAATTGTCACAGTCATTGGGCAGGCGCAATACTCGTTAAAGCAAAATCAACAGCGTTGAAGAATAGCAGCCAACGGAAAAAGAAGAGGTACGCACCGATTGAGCCACACCTTTTTCACGCCACCAGGAAGGTGGGAATACAATTGGCGAAGTGCCGGCTCCGAAAGATGTCTTGCAGGAATACCGGTTACAAGAATCGTATTTGCTTGCACAGAACTGGAATGGGCAGGATTGATGAGATGCAGCTGACGAACTGTGGTGAAGTGCTTCATTTCCCGCTTGATATTCCAGTAAATCCAAACTAGTCGTGAAAGCGGTCAACTTAAGAGGTCTCGTCAAAACTGTTAAGTGGTCTTACAAGTGAAAAGGTATGCGAGGATAATGTGGGCGCCATATCTAGCTTGGTGGTCTTGAGAAACATTTCCAAAGATGAAGCGATCCAGTCCAGTGTTATTGGCGGTAGAATTATTGACAGCGGTGACTGGCATGAGCACGATCCAGGAAATGAGCCAGATAGGTAGGAGGACGCGAATCATCATGCGCAAGAATCGAACAAAAAGATAGGCGTCTGGTCCGTTGACTTGTTGAACATCACGATAATCTGTCTTGAACAAGGCAATAGGCCAAGTTAAAAATCCGGCTTCGAGAGGTTTGACACGGTCCCTAGGTGAACAGAACGTGAGCTGTCTGGGATGAAGTGGCGGATGATGTCATACTTCTCAACCGGAACTAGTGTGCGTCGCTCATAGATTTGTTTGAAGTATGGGCGTAGTATTGTGAATAGGCCTATCTCAATCCCAAAGACTGCAGCATTGAAGACTAGTGCGGTAACAAAAGTGGCTGTTGAAGCAGACGTTGCAGTCTGCTGATCAACGCCGGACCTAAAAAAAAATTCAGCATCATGTATTAGACGTGTAAACGAAAGCACATACATGGCGATAAACCGGAATGAAGTAAAGAGAGAAGAGAGCAGAGAAAAGGAGCTAAAAGCAAAGGAAGGTGTTATTTATTTTACTGGCGTTCCGGGAAACCTTGTTTGCCGACTCCTGACTTCTTCTCCACACAATTATGTAATCAGACCTCCGATTACGTACGACCCCTCACTACTACGCGAACGATTCTCTCAAACTCCGTATCCAGATATCTTGTGTTAGCATTGAACACAATCATCAACTGTCTTGTATCTTCCAAAGGAATCTTTGTCCTTCTATACACTGGCAGTGATTGCTATCTTTCGTGATAGATGGTTCTAGTCTAGGCACAGGATGCCACGGCCCTGTAAGTTTGGAATTTTTCTCTTGTACTTCGCCTCTTTTGTGATTGGCCCGGTTTGCGGACATCTGCGGTGCAGGGCACGGGGCAAACGTCGAACCGGATTGTTATGGTGTACCTGGAACCTTGCACGGGCGATAATGATCCTTCGTTCAAACTCAGTCCAGGATTTCCACGAGCAACTTACTCTCAGGTAGATTTGTGCCCTACCATCATGATGCTCTACTTTATGATACAGTTGTATTGTATTGATAACCACCCTGGTCCGGGGTTTGACCATTGCAGCAGGTCTCAAGCCGCAGGGAAAGGGAAATCATGTCTGTGGTGTGCACTTATACATAAATTCGCCCGCTCTGCGGACGAGAGATTTTCCCTAACTCCTGCAGAATCTGTCAAATGATCCGCTCTTGGTAAGTTAAGTCCGTGGCCAACCTGCAAGTTCTGGCAGCCACTGCGAGATAAACACATTGAATCACAACAGCCTTTGTGGGGTTCTGACTCTTTGAGGCAAGTGAAATGCTGGCCCAGTGACTCGAAAAAGTTCTAATCAATTCTTGGAGAAAGAAAAACTATTTTATGGTACGCCAAAGCATGGCGAAAAACATTTGGTTACCTGTACAGCATACCTAAAAGGTCCGGGCATTCCCTTCCAACACACAACATGCATATGCCCTAAACTCGGTAGAAGGCTCACTTCATCGATGCCATGAGTTGGTCCAACTCTCTGGCAATAAGGGAATTAGGACACGACTTCCTGAGTTGTCTTCAACTACCATAAGCCATAAGCAGCAAACGATAACAAAAATACTCACTCCATCCCTTTCTTGTCTCCACGTTCCTTGCACTCCCTCCCTGCCGCACGCCAGTCTTCGCACAGCACATAAAGTCCCACGCGTTTTGGGCCATCGCATCGCATCACGTATAACGCCGCTTGCTTGAGGTGACCAGTTTCGACAAGATGTCTTACGAATGCCTCGTAGCCAATAGGACTCCGTCTTGAACGCGCAAACGCATCCAGTGCGTCGAAATCTCGCATAGCTGTGAGCGCATGTAACTTCAGATACCAAAATCTAGAAAAGGTGGCATAAATTCAAAGCCCTTAGATACAATACAGTTGACAGACCGTTTATCTGGAACTTTGAACTCGCTTTTGACGCGGTCGGCTTTCTTACTCATGTTATTCGAAATACACGTGCGTATCGTTTCAGAAACGCTTTGTCCGAAAAACTTGATTTTGCCATCTGAATCCTTCTCATACTGCTGCTGAAGTGCAAGTAGGCGAACACTTTCATTCATCATCTATAGAATAGGGATCGAGATTGAGTAAAAACAATTGCAGAGCAATGAATCAGGCTTTCCTTAGCCTCAAATGGGCGGTCTTTGTCCTCTGAAAAGAACTTTTCTGCTGCATTCACAGCCGTCATCACCGCATGAGGATCCTGAGTAACTTGTTACTTGCAGATAACTGAAGAAGGAAATATCGCGCATACGGTCATTTGGGCTGCCTCGTCCAACGCCAGAGTTGCACTCTCCACTCTCCTATCATCACTGTAATAAAAATCTCTTAACATTTCTCGGTTTAGCTCCCGAGCGTAAACTTGAAGGAGCTTGCTTGCAGGTGCAAGCTGATCTCCGCCATCCTCGATCAACTTGAAAAAAGATCCTAAAGGTAGGCGCTTGTAAAGATGTAGTAATACGTGGTACGCTTGACAATTGTCTCAATTTCAAAGTTTTAGATCCAGGGCACAACTCACCAAGATCGGTGTCACCGCTATCGACCGCTTTTACCAGAGCTAGGTTGTCCTCTTTCATGGTTAGCAATAATGGAACCTGATCGGAAGCCCTTGTTTCGTGGTCTAGTAGCTGAACAAAGAATCTCAGCATAAGGGTGCAACAAAGAGAAGCACCCTTACCTTGGTGGCCAATCCCGTCCTCCCAACCTCCCATGCTCGCCGGGCAATATCTGCATAGCTCACCTCCCCGCCCCCGAGCTTCTCAAATTTGTCTACTATGAGTCTGCACACCTCATCATCTTCACCGTCAACAGCCGACGACTTGGACCGTGCAATCTTTACACTCGCCCAATGTTTGAGAACAACGTCAGGTTTAAGAGACAGGAAGGAAGAAACACGGATAGCCAGAAGGTGCAGGTTTCGGGATGTTAAACGGTTTATGAGGTGTGCCGGGGATACATATTGATACCTGCAGGAATCAGATTTTCGATCACATTGAGACTCGCAGATATTGAACTCACTCTGAATACGTCAGAGGGATTCCGATCTCGTAGAAGCGGACAGCATTAAGAACTTTCAATGCTTGGCCCATGGCTATAAAATCGGTTGGATTGTAAAGGTCTAGGAATCCCCATCCGAATTTCGCAGCCTATCATAAGGTCTTCGATCAGTAACTGTGGGGCCAGTTGAAAGCAATGTACTTGCACTAAGCAGCTTTCTTTGCCAATGAGGATCCCATTCATGACCAGCAGCATCAATACACTCATTCACAGCCGCAGCAAGGTCTGATCGAATACTTCGTATGTTCTCGTCTGCTTTCGGTGATCGTTGTACAAAACTTTCCCAGGCTGCAAACAGGATAGCAGATGATGATGTTGAGCCTGGACGGAATATTGATACCGAAGACACTGTATGAAGTATGTCAAGATTCACTTGCGAAAAGTACCACCAAGAAAACTCACCAGGCACTTTCTGGATGAAGTCGCAAACATCCTGCCCTATAACACGGGCACCATCGGTCTCCGTAACGACAAAGGTAGCACCAAAATACAGATAACTATTGATGCCATATCAGCCATTATTGTGGAAGCAAGAGAAAGCCCAAACCGCAGCGTTTCTCCCGCTATGTTATCTCGTGATGGCAGGATAAGTGATGCGAGATCATTCCAAGTTACCAAAACTGCGTCGTTGCCGCACCATTCCACTTGATTGACTGGTCCTTCGGCACCCACAGTTGCTGTGTCGAGAACGACTAGTTCACGTTGGAAGTCCGATGAAACTACCCAAAGGAGCCCAGCTGAAGTTAACAACGCAAGAAATTTGCCATTAGGCGAAGGGGAAACACGCAAAAATGGTCCACGGGCTACGCGTTGATCCGTGCTTTCCAAATTATCCACGGTAAGGATAGTGGCATCCACTGAGAGCAGCACCTCAACATGTCTCGATATCGATTGATCCGGGGGTATGACAGCCCACGAATGAGGTGGATCAGATATCCCTACCAGAAATTGATACATGCTAGATGAACAGTATGGATTATAATGACATACCAGGATTCGCAAGCGCCAATGGCCTCCCACCCTCCCAGTCTTTCACCTCTAGGAGAGTCAAAGAGCCTGTTAGGGCGACCAGTCCATTCTCGTGTATTCTAGCGTCAATTATACCCAACTCAGCCTCCTCGCTGCCCACTGAGAACTGTTGGTAGTCGCCTTGCAGGTCGTACAGACGATACACGCCTTCCTCATTCAAAACCACAAGGCGCTCATCAAAGGTCCATCCGAACCGCACTATTCGGCTTTGATCCCACTGTCAAACGTGAGTTAGCTACCCCGTTGAACTCTTGACTTGATGCTGAATATCCACACTGAATAGCAGCAAGCCCTCTCCGGCCGGTGAGTACACCTGGATTTGAGATTTCGTAAAAGCAGGTCCTCCGCGACCCAGTGCAACCAGCTTTGAGGTGTCTCTCATAAGTGCTAGTGCACACCTCTCATCCTGCTAATTCTGGATAATTGAATGAGACACATACCTATCGGCCCACCATTCTTGCACCCAGCAATCAAGTAGTCAGCGATTTTTGGGAGCTTTCCAGGTAGCGTGTACAACTGCTGGCGTCTGTAAAACACAATGCCATTTGAGACTGCCTCCCATGTTGCCGAAGGGTGTTGTACGGTATCCATCCTTGAATTGAGAAACTTCAAATGTGACACGAAATTCGTTCTTCAATGTAGCGGTCGAACCAGGACCTGGGAGCAACGACGGGCTCAATCAAGGTGAGCTGTTCAGAACGTAGAATAATGTTGTACGACCACTAAAATGGAGAGCAGTAAACACGACTGCGAGATAATGGTTATGTAATTCATTTCCGGAACGCGTCACTCAATACAGAACGATTATCTTCATCCGTCCCAATGACCTGTCTAGGGGAGCTAGTAGCTATATAGCACCAAGGCGGAATGCGACGCGCTTGCCAACTGGAAAATTAGCACTCATTTCTCCAACTGAACGTCGGAGTGCTCAATGCTGAGGCACCTCATCTGGAGCTGATCTCGGAATACCATCACGAAGAATTTGAGTTCTCAGCAATAGGCTTTGTACTGGTGAGTATCAAGACTGTAGCCTAGGGAGACAAACTGAGACTCGTAACCAGTCCGGAGCACGTCGTTGTGTCCGTGGTGTATGACATGCTGATCACGAGTCTAGGACACACTGGCAATCAATCTCAATCATCACCAGCCACATCCATTTCATACTATCGTGTTTTCGCCTCTCTGCCAGGGCCCAGGTAGACACTCTATCATTTAATTTCCCCTCAACCGCCAGGGCCACGCGCAATATTAAAGTGGTATGCTGCATGCTCGGCACCTGGGGGCCAGGGCATTTAGAGTTTCAATATTGCCTGTAAGCAACATCCAGCCGCAATGTTGCTTCATTTTGTGCCTCATCCAGATACCCAATATTGCAGCATCACTACCTCAAAACTTAAACGAGGGCCCCGGCTGTCGATGCATCCTTGTTTGTATCCGAACCAGGTATCGTTCCGATTCGTTTAACCGTGCCTATCGTAGAACATGTTGGACTTTGCGTCCTTCTTATCCACTCAGATGTTTGATTCCCATCGAAGACTGGAATGCATGGTTTACTGGGTGAACGATCTTTAAAACCAAACATCGATCCCTCAAACATGTTGACCGGGGACCAAAAAAAACGAGAGGTCCTGAACGGCAATATTCAATCGAGCAATGAAATTGGTGAAAGGTACATGGCTATGAGGAAGCCTTCCTTCAGAACAAGAGCAGGGTATTCTAAGTCGGATTTCGTAACTCCCGACAAACGCGAAGTTCCTCCTGCTCAGAAACGAGGTGGGATCGTTTGGTTTAATGACTTATTTTCCAAGCTAACACACTGGATCTATGATTAGCAACTTTCAAAGGATTTTGTCAGCTTTGACGTGCATAGAATCATCCTATGCGGTACTGGTCAGCGTTGAAAATTTTGACTAGTGCAGACTGCCCAGGTTTATGGCGTAGCTGAGGAGGTGGCTGCGTTCTACCGTGTAATCTTGAATGTCTTCCTCATGCCTCACCAGTCACCCTCTGGCTCGGATCAAGAACAGGATTTTACTTTAATCCGTGCGCCCGCTTCCGTTCCTGGTGCGATACCGGGCTCTAAAGAAGATCGGGAACTACTCAAAGAGCTAGTTGAGTTTGATACTTTTAGACTCTGATTGGAGGAGCGGTCGACCATATGTAACGCCTCCTTGCTAAGGACCCCCTTTGCGTCATACCCGCCCTATGCGTTCATATTTTCGTCATTATGATGGAGCCTTGACCTCCACCAGGTTAGCGTGACCGGGGGAAAATACAAGCAAGATCCACACAAGCAGCCAATTTGCATTACGATATCGCTGTAAATTTTTCATGAAACCATAAATAAAATGAAGCTATGTATCAAAGTTCAGCCAATTTCTCCGTTGAAAGGAAAAGACAAGTTGGTGACCAACTGGTGACCAACCAATCAGAATCTGCAGGCACATTCGGAGACAGGGTTCCATATGAGAAGAACGGCTCTCGATCGGATACACGTGAAGTTCTCTGTTCCGATTGAGGGTAGTGACTCCCACCGCACCCTGACATGCAGAGCCTTCTCTTTCCAGAATCGCGATGGCATCCCGCACTACACAACCCTAGGAGGTCAGCGAGGTGAAAGCTGGAAATAATGAATGACGTGACATTCTACCTCATCTTTCTAATTTTGGTTTTCCTCTCGGGAGAAGTCACCCTTAACGAATACTGTCAAGCTGAACTGTCCGATATCGGAAGAACACCTGCAATTTTTCTTGCGCCTCAACGTTCTGCATCCATCGGTTGACTGGATTTTCCCGAGCCACACAAGATGTCGGAAAACAGATGGGGAATCCTGCACTACCCTGCAAGGAAAATGATCAATAGCCGTGTTATAGGTGATACACTGGCCACAGATCGCACTGCAGATCCGCGCTCCGCTCCATGCGAATCCGTAGTGCTCGTGAAATCCATACAGTTAGGGTTCCGCACGGGTAACACTGCGGGTCGGAAAGTTGACAACGTACCCGCACCCGTCAACATGGAACCATACTGCACATGGTACCCCCAGAGCTCTGGCCAAATATCATCGATGCCCTTGTTCCGAAGCAGCAGAGACTCATGAGACGAGACAGTGTCCGAAGCTCAAGACCAAAAAAGTTCAAGACTATTGCACCACTTCGACAACAAGGCAGCGTAATTAACGGTGATGGATGATGATATGATGCTCACATGGGCAAAATAATCAATTGGCAAGTATAATAACATAACACTTTCGGCGATGTGCAATGAGCATGTCGCATATGTCACGGTGTCGCGAGTCGCAGCTAATATGCCCTACGGCGGCTAGCCTAGTAGGCTGTTGTGTGATACTAGGCCACTCCAGTATTCATCCGCCCGCCACGCAATGACAAAACCGCACTGTAAAAGTTATCAACGATGAACATTGCATTATACGGGTAATGCGACTCACACAATTCAACCGGCTGTTGCAACCGTTGTGGCATGCCGCATGCCTGGTTACATAACTTGGCTGCACACTGCCTCTCAGAGTCTCAAGCAATAGGCTAAAGCTGAAATTGTACCCTCGTATACCACCGCGCAACTTGAAGTCGAATCTTTGAATGGCTGGTCCTAATTTGTTGAGTGATTTGCTAGTTGAGGAAGCCTTGGTGAGTAATTTGCTGCTTGTCAATTGCGATGGCGTGATCATTGCTCATCATGATGCAACTCCCAGTCTCCCATCTTAGAGCCGGTATGTAAACTTTTATCATCTTACCGTTTAGGTCAAAGTTGATTTTGGTTCAGCTATCTGAGTTGACGCCGACATCGTTTTCTTATCATCATCCCACCAGTCGAGTTCCGTCCGACGAGGTCCCAACCATCCACGCTGTTGTAACCCAGCGAAAGTCACAACTTGCAGCTCTCGACGACCACATCGGCCTTCTGAACCATACATTGGAAAAATTACAAAGTATCCAGGCTAGATTGAAGGAGAAACGGGCCATTGTGCAAGAGTCGTTGGCATTCCACGAAGCCCTAGCATCTCCAACACGCTGTTCGCTACCGTCAGAACTTCTTGGAGAGATATTTCTTCGCTGTCTTCCTCAGACAAATTATGTCACGCCTTCATTGGATGAATGTCCATTGGTCTTGACAAGGGTCTGCCGTCACTGGCGAGCAGTTGCCCTGTCTACTCCTCGATTATGGGCGTCCTTGAGCATATCCTTGCTTAGGGCAGACACGACAAGCGGTGACGAGTACAAGCGCTGGCTAGAAAAAGCCAGGAGTGTCCCGCTATCCATTCGTGTGGTGCATGACATGGACTATTCAGATGGGAAAGAGCCTCTTTTCATACAATGGCTCCGACCTTTCTTGGGCCGATGTTCTGACCTTTGGTGGCATGGGCCTCCTGTCCAAGGTTTATTGGACAACTCTGTCCAATCCCTGTCGCGCTTCCAGGTCACATTCCACAAACCAAATTTCCTGGTCTCCATACCCAGCCCAATGCCACAACTTCGTTCCGCGGTCTTGCAATCCCACACCTATGATCTACTCTCTTTGCGTTCCATTGACTTGCCTTGGCACCAGCTTTTGGACTTGAAGATACAGTTCGCACTGGTTAGCAGTGCTACTTTTCTGCAGGCCATCGGCCTCTGCACGCAAGTCCAACGAGTCAGCGTCTCCTCCATATGCGTGGATGCATCACCACAGACGGACCTGCAGTTGTTCCCTCTGATAGGCACGGTGAACCACAGCATTCGTCGACTTGAGGTCAACATTATCCGCGTTGGCTTGGGCAACCTTTTCGAAGCCCTAACCCTATCAGCGTTAGAGGAGCTGGTCATCCGCTTCTGTTCGCCGGATGGGCATCCCTGGCCACACAAACAATTCTCGGCATTCGTTACTCGGTCCAAATGCCCACTCAAGTTGCTCACCATACACCGCAACAAGGGTGCTAACTCACACCTCACAGAATACCTAAAGATGTTACCAGGTTTGAAGATGGTGGTGTGACCAGGTGATAAGTAATGGACCTCACCAGTTCTGTATGTGTTCACCTCCTGTGATATCGAGTTTTACTTACTGATTCGCATTCCTCTCCAGGATATTCCATGTTCATCTCATTATTATTCCAGCATCGCCTGTTCTATTTGACTGTATTGTATCGTACTTCTTTTGATCTAATTAACTCATCATCTCTGAGCCTGACTGTAAATGTCGTTTATTGCACAGCAGCGCGTGGCTTATGCATCAAGCAGTCTTCACACAGAAAATCATCGTGTGGTCGCTCATGCAGTTTTGGCGATCACCGCCGCCTTCGACGCAATCACACCAAGAGCCAAGCGATGCAAGAATAGATAAGTCTCACTAGAAGTCTTACGTGCAAATTGCAAATTCACGCATGTTTGATTGTTGGTTTAATGACATGTTTGTGATGCTGGCTGTCGTCCTGTCCAGGATGAAAATCGCATTATGCCGGTTTCATGCCCCACCAGTCATGCAAGCCTATCCTCGGACCGCACATTTGTTTATCTGCCCCGCATTGTCCAGATATGAATGTGCTGAAAAGAGGGTATTGCTCCAGTATCAGAGTCGTCCATCGGGGGTCTTGAATGTGGCCGGTTTCTCGTAAGTTTGATTGTCCGAGCTTTCACCGCGAGCCGCACTCCTGTCACCTTATTTCCCTCGACTTTCCAAAACTTGGCTTTCCAAGTTGTCTAGTCAACTGAGCATTCGAGAATTATCGATGCAGATGATTGGAACCACACCCACGTCCACCGACGCACTCTATGAACACGTGATAGCTTGCCTTTCGAAAGAGATTCATCCACCAGAAAACCCATATGTGCGCACGTCCTGTGCATATTCGGCATTGGTATAGACTCTATGTGAGATCACGACGAATAGACACCGCGAGTGTGTTTCTCTCGTCTGGGAACTGCCTCTTCGTGGTGCCATTTCGGGTGCAATGCTCTCATCCCGACAACGGAATTGTATCTGTGCTCCGCATGGCGCCTGATGGCCAATGCACGCATCCTGATGTTACCTTGGGACTGTAGACCATACCTGCAATCAAACCGGAGTCACATATTTCGGCAGTATTGCAAAATTGCGCATACCTGCCGCATTTGCTTGACATGGGTGGGGAACTAAAGGAGTCAAAAAAGTGCAGCATTTGTTGCTTACACATCTGCTACGTCTCCGTGATTGTTTTCATACCTTCAATCTGTTCAATGAGCGGATGAGGTATTACTGGTGGTGCCTGGGTGAAAACGTTCATCGTTCTCGCTGCCGCTGATTGAGAGTCGCAGATATAAGTTTATATGATCACATAGAGACAGTAAACACCTCTACCATGTGCCATGGGGTGCCATGGTGAACAACACCATGGTACTCTGTTGAACAATATCAAGAAATGAAAGCCCCTTATGACCGTCATCCCTCGTTTTCCGATAGCCCCCGATCCGTCATGTTTTTGATGGAAAGACCATTCAATATCCTCACGCCGGAGACAAGACCGTCCAAGAAATCCTGGCGCATCATGCCCTATCAGGACTAATCATGATTTCATTTCCCAAGGCAATGAGGCTTCCGATAACGTTTTTCTTCTCCTAGCCATCCAGCCAAGACTATTACTTTTGCGTCTCCTGGGTTTCAGGACCCCATGGGCCATAGATCCATGGTCGGCGATAAGATGATGTGCGTGTTCGGAGCCTACGGGTGATTTTAGCGCTGGTAAGACTATTCGGCTACCCTTTTCAAGCGATCGTCGTCTCTTGATATGATACTAGGAGGCCCGATCATAGCGAGGCGCCGGACGGGATGGGGTGATGTTCTTATCGCAGAGTTCTGAAGTTTCATCAAAGGACGTTAATATGCTCTGGCGAATAAATGGGAATGTACTAGCCTGACCGCGTGGGTCCTCTTGGATGTCATTTCACGCAATGACACTAAATCTGATAGAGTTCACCTTAAAGTCCCTCGTCGGGTGCATTCAAGTTCGAAACTTTGCAACACGTCAGCGATGGTAGGTGCTTAGCCTGCGAATGAGGGTACTTCCACTTCAGACATTCGCTTATGTCCGCGCACCCCTATCTCTTCTGCACCCCGTTACAAGTTTACTTCTTCTCATGAGACCTTGGCTGAGTGTGTGTGATCAGATTTACAGCATGAGTCACATAACGTGGTTCGGGAGGGGTCCAAGATCCATCCCGCGGCATAGTGTGCATGGTAGTCACCAGGGACAGGAAGGCTCTGTTACTCGGCACTAGTGATAACGCGGCACATTGATTAACAATTACTTGTCGCAACTGAGATAGACTGTTTCAATACTCAGCAATATGATGCGACTCACCTAGCACACAGATTGCCCCTGGAGACGGAGACCGTGCACGTTCTGCAACCAGGAACACACAAATTGGGATGTAGCGGAGGGAACGACATCGTCCTCCATCTATTAGGTCTACCTGTAGTCGTGCCTCTCGAAAAATCGCAGTGGATATTAGAATGGACACGTATAGTAAGTATGCTAGAAGACCCAATAAAATATGCAAATATACCAAAAAAGGGGGTGAACGTGATCATAATGAAACGGAAGTTCGGAACCAGCCAAAGAAAATGCAGAGAAGAGAAGTATCGTAAAAATGTGTCATTCATAAATGACCCTCCACATCCCTCATCGAAGGCAAGATGACCACGCGTGTCTCTCCTATACCTGGGAGATAAAAACCTTCACTTGCGACGTTGAGGGTGGCACGACGCAGTCCTGAGACCGGGTTAGGCGTCTGTGCGTACCAAGAGCGGTAACGTGATGGAATCACGGCGTCAAGGTTTGTTTTATGGCAGTGTTCATGAAACCATGGATTGGTCACCGGCGGGCGATGTACCGCCAATAAAGACCGTTCGGCGGCTGAAAAAGGTGAGATTACTACAAAGAGATGACAGCGCAAAACTGGTAGCGAACCTGGGTAAACTGTGTTGAGTCATCTATGAGGGGAGGGGGAAATGAGGATTGCTAGACACAAAGACAAGTGGCGACTTACGAGCTCTGATACATTCCCAAATATCCACGCCACGACCCTTAGGATCCCATATTCCGCACTGAGAATACAGACTCCAGTGCACATTGATCTCCCATATTCTTGTCGCATTTCCGATATATGGTGTTGCGCCAGGCATACTGCTAGGATGAGACGACTGAATGATGGCTAGGAGGGAGTTGTAGAGAATGGGATAGAACGAACGGCTCTATATATTGAGTCGTCGGTGCCAGGGTAGGGATCGGATCGTTAAATAGTCAGGGAGAGTAAGGAGAACATTTATATAGCTGACGGGAAGAAAGGTAATATTATTGTGACGACCAAAGCAGTGACATCAACACACATATAAAGGAAATTACGTTAGTGTGAGTTAATAAAGACATTATGTACGAAATTCCCAACTTTCTATATTTGCACAAAATCATCTTACAGTATGCGCAGTAATAATCGCCGATCGCTTCCCAACATGGCATATGTGGCCCACGATACTGGTATCCGACGTCACTCAGGCGTTCCACTAAATCGTACAACTAGAGTGAATTAAATTCAGGAAACAAATAATGTAACCAAGTACCGTTCATATTCAATTTCTAGAACTTGGCGGAAACTTCATGAGATGATGGGATGGACTCAGACCTCCCAAGGTGACGACATGGCTGCCGAGCCATGTCCACGGGTCGATGCTGATGGCAAGTGTTCTATCTTTTGTCACAATATCAATCTCACCTACTTCGGCGCATGACGCATTCTACTCGCAGAACATATCGTAAGCCCTGCCCTTTGTTCATAATATTTCTCCTCCTAGTCCATTGCGGAGATAAGCCAAATGAACTTCAGCGCAATTGGTGGCCTCGCTCGGCAATATTCCCTGAATTGCCGGCGGGGAGTCAAAGCGTGAACAATCGTGAAAGCAGAACTCGGTTGATAACAAACAACCGGCACCGTCATTGGACAAGACGTGAAGCCATGTGAGTCGCCGAGAACCAACAGTTGCCTTCGAGAACCATTTGTGAGAAAGTGACGGAAGTAGCAATGAAGGAAAATGGCACATGGCCTACTATTATGTATCATGCCAGATCTCGACGATGCCACTGATCCGGGGAATATCCCGACCATCTGTTCTTGACTGGTTGAGATTGGAAACTAGGGAAAAGTCAACGTTTGTTTAATAAGCAGAAGCTTCTTTCACAACAGAGCAAGTAGCCATTCATCAGGCTGTCGAGAATAGCCTGGGTGACACCGGGTTGTGGGCGCGCGAAAGTAGATCACTGGACCCCCACGATCCCTCTTCGCTCGCATGGCATACCTATAATCAAGTCATCTTAGCTGTCACTCGGCGGACATGATGCACATTAAGAAGACGCTATCATCCCTGACCTCTGAACCTTGCCTCAAGGTTGTGGACTGATTGCATCTTTGCGGTAAGTGGGGTAGGGACACCGTATCGGGCTGCCACTGGTGTGCATGTATACCGTAGCAACCAGGAACAATGTCATCAGCTGGTTTGTTATCACAGCCAGATGGCCCTTCCGGATGTGAATCCATGGTCAGCGGCAACTGATTCTGTTAAGATGAGGGTGGCCCGGGGAGGGCGAGGCGCCCAGTCCAACACCATACTCTGTGACAGACTTAGGCTATCACCCATCCGGAAACGTGGGGTAAGCATATTGCAGAAGATCTGATGCCCACAAGAGCGCTGATATCAGTACCCCAGTTCCTGAGTGACGCGATTCCACTCTAGGAGTGTGAGTTGCAAAGTCTTTTGGGAAAGGCTCGTGACCGCCGGGTGACCGGTGGCTGGAAATCGGCAAGAAGCGCTTGCTTGCGATTGATTGTGCATAGTACTCTATGCGGCAACCTAACACTGTAAGAAGGCAGACGGCGTCATCGGCCCCATCATTCGTAGTCCACCATGGAGAATCGGTTTGGGACTTGCTGTGCACCCTAAACTTTATACGATTAAACTGTAGTAGATATTAGATAAGAAAAAGTTGTAAAGGACTGCATACCCCGCATACTGATGATAAGGATCAGAACGAGTAAAAATACAAACTTGTTTGATGGCTTCTCGCACAGGACCATGTGTAGTATCATGAAGTACTAGACGATAGCGACTTTTAGGGTCAAACAGCTTCAAGCGTCCCTGCATTGATCGAAGAAACTTCGAATCGCTTGTCTGCCAAAAGACTGCGTGCGACAGCTAGTCAGGGTCGCAGTTGACACGTAGTCGAGCAAAGCTAACGGTATTAGTGTTGAGGACATGAACAACTAAGTACTGCTGCTGGTAGCTGCTGGTACTGGATCCAAGTCACAAAAGAAGTCACACAATGTCACGGTCTGGCAATTTCAAGTTGCACGCAGGTCCTTATAGGTTGTGACCACTGACACCCGACGCTCGACTGTCCAGATTCTAAAATAACGACATTCTCTGAGCGTGGCATCACATCAGTTTAATTTTGGGATGCTCAGTCGACGGATGGTGAGTACTTGAGTGGCCACTAGAAGTCGCTTGTGATTAACACCCTGAATTTTGTTTCTCGTGAAGGTCTTTGGCTGGGGTGGCCTCATTCTGGCTGCCGGAGGCAGTTTTCTTTATGTAAAGACGTCGCTCAAAGATCGCAGGAGGCGACAGCTTTCAATAGAACGCAGTCCTTGACTCGGAATGATGCGGACTACCGCTCTTCGTGAGTTTATTTCCCGCTGCTATGTCTTGATTCTTTTTCGTTTGAGTCATGACGCAGACAATTTCATGCAGTCTTTGAAGTGTGGCACGCTCCCCCTGTTACTTGGAGCCACAAAGAACACTGGAGCGATGCCTATGATGCAATGGCGTAATTTTGGCAAATTGAGTGCGCTCCCGAACTTTACTGCTCCACACATTCGCTCGTTAATTACCGACATGCTGCAGTGGTGTCGTGTGATAGACAATTACAGTGCAACGAACCTTATATCCGCTAAATTTTAGATTTGCCCAGATGTTGATAGGGGTGCCTTTCAAGAATCTGTTCTTGTCTGCAGTACTTGTTGTGCGTTTGTTGTGAGGATAGTATCGAGTGTCGCCAGCTCATAACACAAAATCCATTGCTTACTCGCAACTTTGTGGCCTCCCAAGCCATAACCGACGCCATCCGTGAAGCCTCGAGGCTTGAAGGAGTCAAATTTCGTCACGTCGACGAACATCCATGTTACTAAAATTATTTCTAGGTCTTGGTGCTTCGAGATACATATGATATAGATTTTCGTAAGTGGCGTTGCACTATTTTTGCCAACCCACACTGACATCATAAGATCCCGCATTACACGAAGTGCTATACCACTCGCGTATCATGAATTTGTTTTACTTCGAATACCGACTTACTTTCAGGCATCGTGCTTCTTACCAACAGAAGCATCGAGGGAGGCAGAACGAAAGCCACGCTACTTCTCGTAAGTGTCTTCCCGCCCGACACATTCATTGAGGAAGGACTCCAATCCATCCAAGCGTCTAAGGGGGGACGGCAGCGATGAGCTTACGACCTTGAAGTCACCAGGGTCCAGCGTGAGCGACGAGGAGACACGCAGCACTGGAGGGCAAAGGTGGCGGAGTGAAAGACCTTGACACGATATAATGCTACAGTCAACACTGTCAGTGATTTTTCAAAATCCTTCGGTTTCTACTTGGGTGTCTGTTTTCAACTCAAAGATACTCATTGGTATATACTACTTGTGCTCTTGAGATCACGATCAACATAGCTACAGGCACATCAAACATTTTCAGCGTTGCAAAAAAATCAACCGACTGCACTCGCGACTTCGTATCAGCTTCCCGGCAAATTCCGGCCATCACCATCTTACTACCCTCACGTGCCAGCATTAATATTGCTCTAGATTTCTGTAATTTTGTCTCTGCATGAAGCGAAGTTACAGGAATCTATTGACTTACCAGGCAGTTTTGCTATTTCAAAAGCTAAGTAGGCGGGGATGGAGGCGATCAAGGAACACTTGAAGATACTTCCCGGTGTGCCACTTGTCACCCTTAGCCTAGACCCCGATTGCGCCGATTTTTACCCAGGTATGTTATTGATACACTTATTGCCCATGTATTCACGGTGGATACATATTCTAACAATTCAGAGTGCGTATAGTAGTGTTATCATCATCATGCGCATTCTGAAGGGTAATATTACAATGGTCGTATACCCGCAACCCCTTGAAGGACAGCACTTGACACCCTCACGCTTTGTCGATGCTTTTCAATCTGCCGTTCATGAAGTGCGCGATGTCAAGGCTCAACAAAATGTTGCGCCATTGGCTAGAGAGGAGAGCCCCGAGTGTTATGTCAAACCGGGTATGTTTTTTGTGTCTTTTGGTTTATGACGATCAGACTAATATAGTTGTATCTTCAGCTGACAACATTAATGACATATTTCTCCGTAGATTGAATTGGGCGTGACATAGCTGAGCTGAAGAAGGCGAGTACTGAGTTAAGGCGGGTGATTTCTGGCCTGCAGCACGACATAGAAGAGCAGAGGCGGATGATTTCTGGCCTGCTGCACGACGCGGAAGAACAGAGGCGAGTGATTTCTGGCCTGCATAACAGAGCTGTTTTGGGTGTTCGTCTTATTTATTTATTTTTTGGTTTATTGCTATTGCTTTTCACACTCATGTTTGGGCCTTACAGGATAAATTTGCGATCGATAGGGTCCGTCGTCGGGTACTCCTTGACATGGGTCGCGATCAGCTGGCTATGATATACGGCCACAGGGACTGGAAGGAGTGGAAGGATGAGAAGACCACGTCAACTCCCGCAGATGATCATACCATCCAAACTGTGATGATGACCGAAGCGGAGGTGATACTTCAGAATTCCACTGATGTTTCGGAGTTTAATATTGGAAAGCTGTTGGGCAGGATCGTTCAGCTCTTCGGTTTCTCATTCATCGAAGCCATATTAGGACTGACGGAGACATTGTATCGCACACTTCAACAGAGCTAGAATGCTCTCCGCGATAGCCTTTGCGGAGAGTGTTCTAGCTCTGTCCGCTTTGAGCGATGGGGCCCATATCATTACCATATTCCGTGCAGTTTACAATAACGAACCATGACAAGTCTTTGTATACTAATTTCTAGATAGTAACCTGAACGCATGGCTACTTATATTCGTATCACGTGATCATGTTTTCCAGCGAGTGAGCGCCTACTAGTAACACTTTTGCTTCAAGCCTGCTCGTCGTTTGGAGCACTCATGAAGGCAAATTACAAGGTGAGAATTTGTACCCAATCAGCAGCAACAGAAGTTCACCATATGTTTAGTTTTCCAACATCTGCGGGACAGTTTACCAGCAAGGGAACATTCTTTTTACTCCCGATGGCAACACGCTGTTGAGTCCTGTCGGGAATCGAGTGTCGGTATTTGATTTGGTGAAGTAAGTGCATCATATGGTATATGAGAGATCTTGAAGGACGACGCTGTTTCTAAGCAATAAATCCCGAACACTACCGGTCGAGAATCGAAAAAATATTGCTGCAATTGCCCTCAGTCCAGATGGGAACGTTCTGGTGTCTGTAGATGAAGGTTCGTTGGGGTATCTGCAAATCTTGCCAATACTGAACATTTCGCACAGATGGTCGAGCATTGCTCGTCAATTTCAAAAGAGGCGTGGTTTTGCATCATTTCAACTTCCAAAAACCAGTCCAGGATATACAATTTTCGCATGATGGAAAGTGAGTTCTGCATTTTTCTTGCGGTTGATGGTTCCCATCCTACGATTTCCCTTAGGTTCATCGCAGTGACCCATGGTTCCCATGTGCAAGTGTGGCGCACGCCAAATCACCTAGTCCGAGAGTTTGCACCATTTGTACTTCACCGCACATACACGGGACATCATGCCGACGTATCCAGTATTCGATGGTCACCAGATTCAAGGTGAACGCAGTTACTTATCGTTGTTGAATTTTAAGCTCATTAAGATCAGCTGCTTCATAACGACATCGCGCGACATGACTGCCCGATTATTCACCCTTGATCCCTTGGAAGGGTTTCGACCAAAAACGTTTGCTGGCCATAAGGACGCTGTAGTTGGAGCATACTTCTCTGCCAATGGCAAATTCGTAAGTGAAACTATTCTTTCGTCTTTTCTTTGACTCACATATGCTCAGATATATACCGTCAGTCGTGATGGTGCTGTTTTTACATGGACAGCTAAAGAGGAGCCAGACGATGCTGAGCAGCTTCCTTCTTCGTCTTTCGCACATTCAATTCCTCAGATAAGGTGGGGTGTACATGACCGCCACTATTTTAATCTCCCACATACGAAAGTTGTCTGTACAACCTTCCACCCATCTTCCAACCTCCTGGTTGTCGGATTCTCCAGTGGAGTGTTTGGACTTTGGGAACTTCCGTCATTCACAAACATCCACACTCTGAGTATCTCACAGGAGAAGATATCATCTGTTGCAATATCTCCAACCGGCGAGTGGCTTGCCTTCGGCGCACGTAGGCTTGGTCAGCTGCTTGTCTGGGAATGGCAATCAGAGTCCTACATCCTCAAACAACAAGGACACTATTTCGATATGAACACGTTGGCTTATGCTCCAGATGGACAGACCATTGCCACAGGGGGTGATGATGGCAAACTCAAGGTCTGGTCCGTACAAAATGGCTTCTGCTTCGTGACCTTCTCAGAGCATACTGCACCCATCATGGGCATCACGTTCGCGAAGCACGGTTCCGTTCTCTTCTCCGCTTCTCTCGATGGCACCGTCCGTGCATTCGACCTAGTTCGGTACCGCAATTTCCGGACTTTCACCTCCCCTTCTCCTGTTCAGTTCTCTTCCATTGCAGTAGACCCATCGGGAGAAGTTGTTGCCGCAGGCTCAACAGACACCTTCGAAGTCTTTATGTGGTCGGTCCAGACCGGGAAGCTTCTAGACATCCTCGCCGGTCATGAAGCACCCGTATCTGCGCTTGCCTTCTCGCCAACGGGTGCCAATCAACTGGCGAGTGGTTCCTGGGACCGCACCATTCGCATTTGGAGCGTATTTGGCAGATCGCGTGCCGTGGAACCTCTTACGCTCTCCTCCGATGTTCTCTCGATTGCATTCCGACCGGATGGCATGGAACTAGGAGCGTCGACGCTTGATGGCCAGATCACATTCTTTGATGTGCGATCAGGAAAGCAGTCAAATGTCATTGATGGCCGCAAGGATGTTTCTGGAGGACGAAAAGCGGACGATCGAGTCGCGGCTGCCAATAGTTCCTCCACGAAGGCGTTCACGAGCCTTGCATACACTGCAGATGGGTCATGTGTGCTTGCCGGTGGAAATAGCAAGTACGTTTGTCTATATGACGTACGTGAAGGAGAGGGAGTGCTTGTGAAGAAGTTTCAGATTTCAGAAAACCTCTCACTGGATGGCACCCAAGAATTTCTAGACAGTCGCAAGGTTAACGATGCGGGTATTAACATCGACCTTATTGATGACCGTGGCAATGCCAGCGATTTAGAAGATAGGATGGACACGTCTTTACCAGGCGCATCCAGAGGAGCGGGCGACATGTCCGTACGAAAGCACCGCCAAGAGGCGCGCACTAAATGCGTGCGCTTCTCACCAACAGGACGTGCTTGGGCAGCCGCGAGCACTGAAGGCCTCTTGATCTACTCTCTAGATGACACTGTCATGTTTGACCCTTTCGACCTCACGATAGATCTCACTCCGCAAGCTGTACTCAACATTCTTGCAGAGGGCGAGTACCTGAAGGCGCTTGTTCTTGCATTCCGTTTGAACGAGAAGCCCATTATACAACAAGTTTACGAACGCATTCCCCGCAGTGACATACGCCTTGTTGCACGACAGATGCCTAATGTTTATATCCCTGCACTCCTTCGATTCACGTCGGAACATCTGGAGAAGAGCCCTCATCTCGAGTTCGACCTCATTTGGGTGCAGACCGTGATTACGGCACATGGCCGCTTCCTGAGGGACCGCAGCGGTGAGCATGCACCTGTATTACGGGCAGCCCAGAAGGCATTAGGCGATGTAGAGGGGTCGATATCAAGGCTGTACGTCTCTATATTTATGGGTGTTTGCATCTTATTGATTGTTATCCAGGTGTGACGAAAACACGTCAACGCTGCAGTACCTCATTGACCAATCAGTAGTCAAACATGGACTAGATGCCGACATGTCATCAAACGGATTGGATGATTAACTAACCTGTGGGTCATTTTTACAAATGTTTGACTTGTCGTCTTATTAACGGTGTTACACGACAATAGGTTTCGTATGGAGCCTCGAGAACATATGTACCAAATAAAAGTAGGTTAGACGGTGCAAATTAATAGACTTTCATCGTGCGAGGGAGGACCAGTAAAACATTCCCCTTTCCCATGACATCCTGGTTACTTCTTGGCAGGTATTTCTAAACGAGGGGAACGATGCTGAGAACACAGTTTCAAGAAGGTAATGACAACACTCACTGTCACCACTGTGCCTCCGATCCACACCCCGATAACCCCAATAATACGCAAGCCCTGTCCCAGCAAGGAGAACTGCGGTCATGATGAACTGCGTGATCCAGATGATGAGTGGTTGGCGACAGTCAGTACTTAACCATTCAGCGCACAAATCTGTTCCGTGGCGGCTGATTATGCCAGTATCGCTGGGACATATCTCCCTGCTGGCGTAAATTAAGAGTCGGATGCATGTTTCTTCGCTAAGATGGTTGTTGTTGTTGTTGTTGAAAGAGACCTCGTGTCTACATAGGAGAGGATGACTTGAGCATGATGTCACCTAGTTGGTGATGTTTACGGATCATCCCTACTCGTTGAGAAATCGACTCTCATGGCACGACAAGCAGTCAACAATATTAATCCTTCCTTCCAGACCCCTGCAGGAATCATGTTAAATGATTATCGAGATGTTGCCGCTTCTGATCAAGATTTCGTTTTATGCCGCCCAGATTCTTCACTCCATTCAAGACATGAAGTATAAAAGCCAAAAGCCGACGACAAAACTTCTATTCACTCTTTCCGAGTCTTGGCATTATAGCTATCGACGTATGCGGGAGCCTTTGTGTAAACCCTTCCACTGTCTTTGTCGGTGCGCTGTGGAATGGGTTCTTCTACTGGAGCTGGCCCTACGTTGGGATCATTTGATACCCCTGACTTGGTTTGAGGCGCATGTGGGGCAGCTTCATTCGCGCGCTCAGGCGAAGTCTTGGGGCCTGTAGCTAATCCACGCCGCACAGAACCGGACTGAACTCCAGGTTGGGGAGAGGCCTGCCGAAGCGTAGCAGGGTTGCTTGCATTGTCAGCGGGATGCTGTGCTTGGAAAATACGAGTCTGCCCTGAAATATTTGTGAGATCGGCGGCTTAAACAGTGGAGGAAACACTTACATGTAGGGAGAGCGCCTTTTTCGTCTTTTTCAGCTTGACGTTTCTGCATCAACATCCATAAGGCTCCGAAGCCTGCCCCAACTAATGCCACACCGCCAATGAGTGTCTGAAAATTCAGGTTTAAGCACTAAAACACTAGGTCGTGAACAGGTGTCGAGTTTCACCTGCACTCGTCCTTTGGGAATGGGGTGCATCGTATTCATGGCGTGATGATTAGACTCAGAGGAAAAAATGAACTGTTGTTGACTACGGGGTTGGGTCTATGTAGCGTAAAATAGGGGCTTTCGTCTGGTTGTGAATGACGTCATCGTAGCTGCTGTCCAAACCACAGAAGCCAGTTACGCTTAGACTGGTACCAGCCCGTCCATGATCAAAAGTTAGCAGATCACTGAATCCAAAATAAACGATCGTGAACCATGGTTTAATCGCACTGTATACATCTAGTAACTAGACTGTTAAATCTACACAGTAGATGATTCCTTCTCAGTGGAACCGTCCTTTGAGTTGGTATCTTCGTCGCAGCTTGTCATCCTTTTTTCCTCATAACCAGATACATCTATTTCCGCAAACACACCACCAGATCCAGGAACCGGAAACATCCAGCTCAATATATAGTACACGATACTTGAAACACCAAATCCTGTGAAGAAGGATAATTCAAATATTTGAGTCGCAGCAATTGGTACGGGTGTTCCAGCTGTGGAACGATGAGTACCGCAAGTAAAATAAACACTCAAGGAACGTACTATCCCCAGCGAACCCCACTACATTGATGGCGATGCCTGCCACATATGCTGCGTATGCTCTGTAAACTCGAGTGAGCGGTGGAAATACAATAGTACTAGTAGTCTCCCACAGACCTGGGATTGAAACCATAGTTGTACCAATACCAACTTCCCTTGCGGGTGACGTAGAGATCGGAGACGTTATAATGACCCTTGCGCACAAACCAGTATTCGGTGACCTAGAGGCTCATTAAGTTAAAAATAAAATCAGATTCGGATCCAAGTCCACTTGCCATAACTCCTGCGATCGCGCTCAGGAAAACCGAGTATGCAGACATGTAGGAGGAAAAACGACTGCTGCTTGATACTAGGTTCCAAGGACACATGACAAGTCCGACGATGGCCGATATATACCCACCGCGTCTGATATTCTGCGATGAAGATAAGTACTCCCGAAGAAAAATGCATGAAATGAAGGATTTACGATGAAACGTGGAAATAGTGCCGTCAGATCACACCCCGCACTGACTGAGTTGGCGGAGATGTTCGTTCTGTAAATGGAGAGGGTACAAAGTATGAGCTATGCCAGCGGTTCGTGCATGCGTTCCATACCCTATCTAAGATCAATTAACATCAGATCTTTGATGGAAGTCACTATGTGCGGTGCCTACCTGAGCTATAATGAAAGAGAAGGCTATGAACCAGACCTATAATAACATTCTCATCGGTGCAAAACAACCTTGGGTTGTTCAAACTCACCCCAAATCGAGTGGCATTGGATGGATCATCGTCTAAGAACTTTGCTAGCAAATCCACAGGTGACCAAATGGTTTCCCCGTAGATTGTTTGCGACGAGGAGCTAACGATTACACCAAAGAGGCAGATCAAACCGTAAGAGAAGGGGATAGACCAGAACTGGGAAACTATCGGTGCAGATGGAGTCTTTGCCCGTGACCCAAAATCTGGCGCGTTCCTGCAGATAGGATAAGATATGGATACAATACATGAAAGCAAGGCAGGCATACGTCGTAAGTGTTATCATGTTACTGATGCATACGCCGATACCACTGATCATAGCCCAGGCCAGTTCGGAGCCATGAATAGTTGCCGGCTGTTTGACAATCGGTCCAACACCTTTTGCCTTGACGATGCACCAAATCATGAAGATGAGACAGGCAAAGAGCGTAATGATCATCTTGAACGTGAAGAAGTGACGACTGTTGCAAGCTCATCAGTAATCCGTCCAAATAAACTTCTCTAAACGTACATTTTGTGCACAGGAGGCCATATGAAGGGCAAAGATACTATCCAAAAAATGATGAAGCACATAAAATCTCTGGTGTTAGTGCCAGAGGACAACGGCATGGTATTTGCTTCGTCGTACAAGATATCAGATTACGAAGAACCAGCTCATCATTACACTCACGGATGTTATTAACACTTGGCCAAATTGCGCGGAGCATCACCAAGACGCACGAACCGCCAATACTTGATTGTACTCCATACCAGATACTGCAACGAAGTGAATACAGCACGGCGCAGAAGACATCGTACCTACCATGCCATCGTCGCTCTGTTGAATACACACCACAAACTTCCAAATATTCCGAAGCTGGCACGGTTGACGACAGGGAAGGTTACATGGAATACGGCACCCGGTCGACCCGCCAGGACGATGAACGGCGTCATCACACCATAACCAATCCAGATGACCAGCCAGGCTTGCCACCACGACATACCGAGGACAATCATGCTAGAGGTTATCATCCAACTATCAGGGAGCTCGTGTCAGGTTATATTATAAGCTGAAAATTTGCAACTAACGTTGAAACATTGATCTACGAGTAGAGCTTCATAAGCTCTCTGTATTTTTGTGATAATATAATACTTACCGACGTGCTCCCCCAGCTGGCCGACAAGGGTGTTAGTTAGCAGTCAATCTAACAAAAATGAAGCCCTCACAAAGCGACATAACTGAAGGCAGTCCATGTTCTTTCCTCTACTGGGACTGGCAGCAGATCATCGCTCTGGAACAATACAGTAAGCCTGAACTTTTAAACCTAATCGGAACTTCAAACTCACGGAAACAAATTGCAGGCCGGAGGAAACACCTTCTTCATCAGTATGGGGAACCTCGAGCGCTTTGACAACTTGTTTTGCAAAGTCCATCGGTCACGATTGGTCGCGTAGACTTCTGGGGACAAAAAGTGCAAAGTACCCGTATTTAACGTATCCGCTTATCTTCCCTGCATTACCAAACTCGCTGAAGAAATCTTCTGTACAGGGTAAGCATATGCCTCCTTCCGCGACAGCGTTTACTAATAAAAGCCTGATAACAAGGCAACAGTAAAAGACTCTCATCATCAACATGGTACCGTGTGCCTACTGACAGAGGATAGGCATCTCGCAGTGGCAGAGGAGGTACAACAATGAGGCTCACTTTGTCACGCGCATGACATGAAGGTGGAGATCTTCACGGGATCTCCCACAGATAACAATCTTGTGATGGAAGCAGCCTGGCGCTAGCGAGAATCCCTAAAATATTGCAGCGGTTATCACTAGCCAAGGAAGTCGATAGGGTCACCTGCTACTGGCATGAACTCCTGGGCCTTAAAGTGGGGATGGGCTATTCTGCGGCTCTCGCGACGGAGAGCCCTTGAAAGTCAAGACCTCCTAGTAGGAAATGCAATTGGACTTGGATTGAGATAGTGGTCCTAATTCCTCATTCCCAAAGACGACATCCACATGTAAAGTTGGAAAGACTTGCAATTGGTCGTCTGCACCGTGACCGAGGAAGCAGCGCCCGCTATATATATGATGTTGATCAACACAAAATCTTGTCATGTCCTTGAAAAATACTCGGACGCCGGTCGCGATAGCTCCCAATCCAGATTCATTGCAAAGACTTATCTTTCGGTGATGTACACACGCAAGCAATCTGTCGATAACGTTCTGGGCACATTCTGAGCAGCAAGCCTAAATTAGAGCCGATGCTTGAAGAGAGACAGTCCCAAATAGTATCATCAGTAAACCGATGACTCCTTGATTTTGTAGCCGTGCGAATTGTAGAAGGGCCGAATTCTGCTCGTGCCAAATATCATCATTTATACTACGAGATTTTTGATTTGTAGATACATTACCTGCAAATCTAGTGTAACATGGGCAGTACGTGACAAATTTAAGATGTTGCTCAATTGCAGCCGATGAGGGGCGGTAGCTTAGTTATGCCAAATATTTTGAGCATTATCATTCGGCCTGACTTACGCTCGACACTACAACCTCTTCGAAGACATTCTCATGGTAAGTACCTGCGGCACTTGTCAACTAATTTAGAATAGCACCCCAAATCGCACGGAAATCATGACTTCTCGCCATCACAGCACACAACGGACGACAGCGCACACCGCTCTACTTATCTTATGGCTCTCGTTTTTCGTCGTTTGCACATCAGATTGAACTGCTGTATAACACCTTCCCGCAAGAAGCTCCCTCTGCACTTGTGAACTAACATACGTTGGTCTCACAATTCGCATCAAAATCGCGACTTCTCGCCATCGCAGCACAAAGCGGACGACAGCGCACACCGCTCTACTTATCTCATGGCTCTCGTTTTTCGTCGTTTGCGCATCGGATTGAACTGCTGTAGAACACCTTCCCGCAAGAAGTGCCCTTTGCACTTGTAATCTAACATACATTGGTCTCACAATTCGCACCAAAATCGCGACTTCTCACCATCGCAGCACACAGCGGATGACAGCGCACACCGCTCTACTTATAGGCTCATGGCTCTCTTTTTTTGTCGTTTACATATGCAATCAAATTGTTGTCCCATAAGAAGAGTCCATGCCTCAAGGAATTCTAACTTCGTCCTAAGTCGCAAGTCGAGTTTCTGAATGTGAGCAAACACCAACAAGCCTCCAATGGGTGTTTGAATAATAGTTCGTGAATTTGCAACGCAGGCCTACTGAAGATTAAATACACTAGTGGTAGCAATCACAATGTGCATTTAAGCACCCTTTCTAAATCGTTATGAGTCGCAGCTCGAACGGAAGATAATTAAGCATGCAAAGACTCACCATTCAGAAAAATATGTGGTCAACCTCGTCATCGTCATCGTCATCGTCACCGTCGTTGTCGCTGCCCTCCTGCTCGTCCGCGCCTTCCTCTTCATCAGCCTCTTCGTCTTCGTCTCCTTCATCATCACTCTCATCCTCGTGGGTACGAATATCACACTCCCCAGAATCTCCGCTGTAATTTTCATCTGCTTGAATATCCGCCAAGTCCGAGTTGGCGCAATCTCTTGTTATTTGTCGCAGGACCGTAGGATGGCCGATTCCATAGTGCGTGTATCGCATAAACATGTCTCGATCGACAAATCTAAGTAGTCGACAGGTTGAGTAGCGGGAGAAGCCTGGAAGATGTGGTACTTACATGCCTATGTAGTAAGCCTCCCAGTCGTCCAAATCACCAGGCTGACGCGCGAATGACTGTCCAGCACGAAGGGATGAGGTTCCGCGCCCAGAAATAAAAGCCGGGATCAGATGCGCACGTCGGATCACCTGACCGGGGTCAAGAAACCCGAAAGCATCATGGTCAGACTCATCCACAAAAGCAACCTTCGGAAGTCTAGCGTGGCGCGTCCCTGATTGGTGGTCCATCAAGGGTGCAAGCCACCTAACATAAAGGACCTCAATTTGGTGCCTTTTGATTGCACCGTTGTCGTTGAGCCAGGCGTCCAAGTAATAGATGCCCAGGACATGCGCATACCAATATGGATGTTCCGGCCTGGTTTCCCCAGACAATACCATAACGTCCGAATGCGTCCGAGAATTTATGCTGTCATACTCTCGTCGAAGATCGTACGTTGTGTAATGGACCTGTGACGTGGAATGATTGCATATAAGTAGCAAGAGTTACAGCAGACCGAACATACCTGCATTGTTTGAACAGGGTACAGCCTGTTGTCGGAGATGATGACCGAGTTACGTTCTTCGTCTGTGAAAGTATGGTCGCAATAGCTGACGTCTAACTTCCGGAGCCGGTATAGTATATGGTCCTTGAGTTTAGGTATGAACCTCTAGACGTCACGATGAGCGAGATGAACGATGAGGAGAGCAGCACCTACTGCCACAGCTGGATCATCAGCGTGATCTCTAAGGAAGCGGAAGATATACAACAGATTGTTGCGGCTAAGGGTGGGGATATAGTGGTGATCTTTCAATCCTACAGGCGACTCGGCCAGTGCGTCCTCGCTGGTGTGGAAATTACGACCAGTCTCCGCCACTCGCCGAAGGACGCGACGACGACGCTCGTGTTTAGCTAGTTGCGCAGGGGTATCTAGTTTACTAGTCAATGGGTAGAAGGCTTTGAGTGCTCTATGTGCCAACTCTCCCTGGTCAGAAATTGAGTTGAGACGAAAAAAATGATGAGTAGTGGAAATCTGCGTACAATTTGCGATGTAAAGGAGTCAATAGTCCCAAAAAGCCGGATGGTCGATACATAGTCACCCATGGCATGGAATTTGTAAGTATTCATATTGAATTTCTTGACCTTGCGGCCACTCGCCTCGGGATTGTCGGATCGCGAGCCTTCACGCACAGCCTTGTGTACGCGAGCAGCCCTTTCCTTTGGTAATTCGACGGTGGTGAAAGCATTACAGGTGAAATCTCGGAATGTGCGCAACTGACCGCAGAGTCTCTTAAACGTCACATCCAGAACTGACAAGGTAGTCTCGGAGTGCATCCTTAGTTTGGCGAGGGCATGCCATTGTGCAAACCTGTATAAAAGCGATTGCACAATTGCGTCATGCTCTTCTGGGAACAAGCCTTCGAAGACAGGCATAGCGCACTGAAATGGAATGTCAACGACGCAAGGCATAATTTGGTTAGCGTGACCAACCTGTAAAATGTCTTCGAAATCTCTAGCTGCGAGTCTTTTCATTTCCGAGGTGTTATTTGCGAATTTGCGAATGACGCCAGTGCCATATGATGGAATGTGGCGAAATCTAAGTTTAAGTATCGTCACTTTCGAACCAGTAAGGAAATGGTATGCGACACACCTGCTATCGAGAAGTGCAACCAAGTGGTCACCTTTAGGAAGCGCGTATAGTAAGCGGATAAGATGTATAAACAAGGCTTTCCATGTCCCCAACTCGCATTCGTGCATAAAATCAACAACTAGCATTCGGAATGTGTTGAATCCTAGCGGTCCCAGCGTTTCGGCAAATGCGTTCTAGTCGAAAATCATGTAGCAACTGAAAGTGAATTATTTCAAAAGACACTCACCACCGTCGGCACCCATGACCCTTCTCCGAGAGTGGCTTGTACCTTTGAGCCATCGACAGTATTTCCCTCGCCATAGATAAACCCGCGGGCATCGATAACCCTAGCCAGACAGTAAGTCCTAACGTTAGCTAGCCGATCTCGCATATCTCTAAACAGGCCCAGGAGATCGAAGGAGGTTTTGGGCATGAGACAGCGTGGACAGGGGCAAGCGCCCATGTCTTTGATTGTCGCTATTAGAACCCTGAAACTTTGATTAGTGTGGTGATAAGAAAAACAAGGAGGAAACATACTTTTCTGGATAATCAGCGGAGTAGGTAAAGATACGCGGAAAGACTCTTCTCAATATGCCATCCGGGCACCAGAGTACAATTCCATGGCGATAGGCGTCGAGGAAGTCCGCATCCAATAAATGTTTCCAACAAGCCTGAAACAAATCTCGCCGACAATGAGCATGAAGGGCTGACATGCCGCTTTTTGACATCCGAGGTAATGTGCTGAAGAGGTCCTTGACCTTATCCAGGAGCTAAAAGTCCAACATGAGAGAGACGTGAAAGCGAAGGAGGAAAATGACCTACCGAAGGTAAGAACCCAACAAGATGGCACGCACCAGATTTGGGTGATGAGCGTGCATACTTTGTTAAATTTCCAAAGTACAGATAGAGTGGCCAAGCCTTCGCCGTCCCGAAGGTCGCGAGATGAGTCGCATCAGAGAAGAACATAAGTCCAGCGATGACACGTTCGAGTGAGCAGCCGGGTTCCTTTGGCTGCCTTTGCAGGTCATCCTGAGCTTCGAGCCAGGAATCTGAGGTATAAAGCTCGTCAAATACACGCTCTTGGTGGTCGTCTAGCGGGTCCTTCCATATACACTTGAAAGGGGACAAGTGGAATGCGTTCGCTTGAATGTCAGCAAACGCGGAATGAATTACTGCCATGAGAGGCCGATAATGAAATCCTGGGACGGTAAATGACGTTGATGGGATATCTTTTGACTTAGTAGGTACGTCGAGAATGATGTCCGTCTCTAACCAGTCGTCCGGAAAAGTGACAGCACCGTTTCCTCCATTGTCGTCCAATGAGCGCAAACTCTTCCTCACCGAAAACCCATCCAAGTCCCCGGAATCGAAGTCCTCGGTTTGAATCACATCTTTAACGAGGCGCGCTACTTCAGCCTCTGATTTTTGATGACTGCCTGTGTTCATCCAGGTCATAAGGCGGTAGACCGTCATGTTAGCGAATGGATAAGGCGGCTCAGAGATCCCTGGAAATGGATCAGACCTCTGAATATTAGGTGCGTTGGCCACTGGACATGATTGAGCTAGCAGCGAAGACGGAATATATCTATCAGGTTCGAAGGAGGGCCGCCTCGGGTATAGTCGACAGAGGCCAATCACATTGAACACTGTCTGTAGAGAATCACGCAGTGTTAACAGAACCCTCTGAATTCTGCGTTGGGGCGGATTCTGAATTCCGGTCACAAAAGGCGGGCTAGTCTCGGAAGAATCGGAAGGGTTGATATCTTCATCGGCAGGTAGAAGATCTTCGAAGTCTCGTGGTGGCACCCGCCCAATGGTAGGTCGCGAAGGACGTTCACCTGCCGGATCCGCTAGTGATTCATGAGGCTGTGACAGTGATACAAAACACTTTGAAGATACACACCTGAAATATCATAATCTCGTCCAGCGGTATCCTCCATTGTAATGTCCGAGTCATGCGAGACCTGAAATGCAAAATCTGGGGTACCATCACGAGCAGTACTGGCTGGGTTGACAGGCTCGGCTTGCGTCCAGAATGTCCTAGATTCGCATGAAGCTATTGGTTTCAAGCAGCGGTCCTTTGTGAATCGGACCGGCCCAAGCTAGTAGTAAGATAGAATGAAAGGTGAGTCCAATGAGGAAATTTATGGACAATGATATGATACATAAATGACTCACACTACTAGGATTGCTGGTAGTACTACTAGCTGTAGTAAGCTGCGTTGACTTTTGCAATTTTTTGATTGACTCTGTTGCCCGGTCCCGCCTTTTTTGCGTGGCTAGTGTGCTTGCCTTGTGGTAATGTTTGCAGGTAGAACGATGCCTGCTCAATCCACGGAAATCTGTATCCTTCTCCCAAGAGCAGCGCAACGCACCGCAGGACACCATGGATAAGATTAGTATGAAGATGAGCAAAAACCAGCCTGAGAGAGTCCAAGGTGGTCGACAAAGACGCATTCCGCGTCCGCCGTGGCTGGAGGCTGTACGGTAATGGTAAAGGGTTTCGAGTCAGAGTCACCTAGCTAGCTATGGCTAGTACATGCGCAGTCCCTGTTAGGCATTCCCATACTTGTACTTATCATGATGACACGACTTTGAACGTTGTACATATTTTTAACATCCAGTAAATAGTATTTTGACAATGGGATATGCTATTCGAAAGAATACAGTAAGTTATCAAAATGGATACAGTCAGAAATGAGCGAGCAACAGAACGTCAGATACGAAAGAAACACGGTGAACGTTGTGCAGTCTGAATCACCTTCGTAGTAATGATAATATGGGTGTGATCACTGGCACTTCAGAGTCGCAGGACTGTAGTCTGGCACTACACAGGCTGCCCTCTCATAACTCTGTGCCCATGCGTCTTCCTCGCGCTTCAGAATCGCCAGGAATTGGGTGTACTGTCGGACTCGATACTGGGCTGTAACGTAATGGGCTAATACTGTGTCAAGGGTGCACTTGAGCAGCAAATCTTGCTCGCCTCCCTCTACCTCGATCCCGCAGAGCGATGTCTTGTGCAATTTCTGTTCCAACATAACACACCCAGCTTCCTGAAGCCTCTTGGCCCATGCGTCTTCAGTGCGCTTCAGGAGTGCCAGAAATTGGGTATATAGGCGGACTCGACTCTTTGACGCCAAGTAACTTGAGTGCACGGTGTCAACGCTGTACATGGCGAACAGCCTATCTTGCTCATCATCGCTAATGTCGACTGTGTCAAGCGACAACTTACACAAACTCAGTGTTCGCCGTAAAGTAATAAAATAAAATGTTCATACAATGAAATTCTGCTTCTCGATGTCATCGACAGCACCTAGTATCTTTGAGAAATGATCGGGATTTGTAAGTATATGGTTGTTCGAAATGCTGCCTTCATGACATAAGGACTCGAAGCTGCAGGACGGTGATAGCGTTGAAAATGGGGCTGACAGCATTATGAGGTTGTTGAAGCTTTGAAAGTTCCAAACAGGAGTATATGTGCCTATTTAGGTTTTTGACTATTATTTTTGATCGGAGTGTGCGGCGTTTCAAATAACGCTACTCCCAGCGGTTTTACTGATAGTGTTGCTGGCACAGAACTTGGCAGATGACAGAATTATATTAATTGCCAGTATTGATAGTGGGGAATGCATTAATGATGCATGATGACTCGGAGTCGCAAATCCAGATGGACCCCGGAGTCTCCAGATTACTGACTTTGGCCAAAATTTGAACTCCGTCACGGCTTCGATGCCGGTGACTGCATTGGCAGATCGACTGAGTTCGTCTTAAAACAACGGACGATGCCGCTTCGCCTCTGAACGTTGACTCTCGGACTAAATATTAACAGTGCCACGATCATGAACCGAGGTTTTACTTATGAAGGGGATCGTATACTCAACTACCTGCCAGTGGTGCGTATATTTGCAAACATTCAAGTTCTCCATAGTAGGTGCGCATATGTTATTCATTCTAGTTCTACTACTACTCCAAGTTGGTACTAGTAGCGGAATGGCATATGTGAGGCCATAGACTCCGGAAAGTTATATTCAGCATTTTACTTGGTGAGTTTAGATATACTTGGAGACTCTCAGGCTCTTTCTGACTCGGATGAGGCTCCGAGTCACTGTGGAAAACAAAGAATTCGAACAAGTTCGTCGTTTTCTCGATCTCGATCTCCGTGTACTACTAATGTTTTCGAGGTTTTCATATATGTATTACTAAATTTATAAGGGACACGGAGTACCACTGCAACTTGAAGCTGCCTTGAAGTCATACCTCCATATTGATCATGACTCTTGGGTAGAAACATGACGTTCCAGAGTGCTTTCAAGTTCCACTGGCAGGCAATGATCAAGTCGCTACTATCAATCACATTTCAAACCTTCCATGTGCGTGTCGACGTCTTTCCTTTGTCGATTTTGAGAAAATCTTTCAAGTTATTCTTTAACGAAGATGCCCTAGATGACTATCAGGTCCCTCTTTTCCAGGCATCCGAAGATGTGCTCGCGTCAGGACAATAGAAAGGCTGCTCGTTCCTTGAATAAGGCCCTGTCCCCACCTGCTTCTGATATTCCCTTTTCCGCCTCGGCTCGAGATCATTGATAATCAGTACTTCCAGGTTCTGTTCGGAATGAAGAATGGTGTGCCCACTGCGCCTGATTCAGAGATGTGGGTGCAACGTCTATCTGGCGCGTTGTATTACATCAAATTGACTGATTCTTTTTACAGATTTGGACTTGGTGATGCAAGTCCTGGACGTGTCACGGCCATCCTTCAATCCAGGTATCGCAGATCCCTTGTCGTAACAATCTCTCACCGTATATGAGTGAGTCGTGTCTGAGAATGAGTCACAGCGAACTCATTATGCCTCGTGCTGGTGTGCGGAAAGCTGTTGACGTATGAGACATTGCGTTCTATCACATTGTATGCCCCACGAGGCTCCGTCAACGGTGGAACCCTTTTCCGAGAAGTTGGCCCGGCCACGTGTACATAGCACTCGACTGGCGTCGAAGTTCTATTGAATCCGACTGTTTCCGCAGCCAGGCAAAGGTGCCGATCTTGCAACACTGCACTTGTCAGGCGGTAATGATTAATCAACATGCGGCCTAATGGCTCCTAATGGGAACCCCATTGGTTTCAGACTCAGAAAGTTTATCATTTTCGTTATCGCACCCATCATAGTGTAACTTTGATACCTATTACCTAGTCACATCGTCGGTGATACCGAGTCATTTGTTTTACTATGATATTCGGCATTCCCTAAACAAGGATTGGAACTGCGAATCGATTCGAATTTCGAGCTGTGCTTGTATTTTAAGCTCCGAGAAGGCCCCACTGATGCTTGACCGCCGACTCGGAATCATCACTGAATTCAAGACCTTTACAGACAGACCAACTGTACAACTACTAGTAGCATGATAGTACTAATCTTCAAATTGTATGAAAGACCTCCACATCTCTGCAAAATCCCGCTCAGAATCACCACACTCAGCCGCCTCTTCAGTGCTGCCTTCAGGAAGTTGACTCAGACTCGGAGAGCTGGCACCTAGTAGGATCGCGGCCACCAACAACGCATTTGTCTCACTGATTGCTGGTGCAGGCAATGGTGAGGGAGTAAGTAGTAGAGGTAGTAGTGGCAGTGGTGATAGTGGTGGTGGAGGGGATGGGAGCGGAGAAGGTGGCGGTGACGGTTGTAGTGGGATAATGCGAGGACAAGCATCGAGACAAGGCGTTGGAGTAGGGGGCGGAGGTGGGGGGAGTGGGGGGGGCGATGACGAGAATTCGGATTCATGGGGAGGACTCAAAACCGCTGCCAGTGGGCAAGGTGGAGGGAGGTCAGGTGGCTGCTGAGATGTGACTGATTGGGGCTGGTAACGGCGGAATATGACATTTCCAGCTGCTGAAGCGCCGTCCACTAAAAACTGCTGTCTGGCAACACGATGCGACCTAGCTGGACCTGCAGGTTCGTAAAATTTTATTTGCAAGCTTTTGTCATTACTACGATTGCGTTCTAAAGGTTCAAGTTGCGGCCAGTAATAATGGCATATTAAAAGAGGAAACCTACCTGGGGCCATTCCGAGTCTGAGTCTAGAACTGACTGCGATGGTTCAGGCGATGATGGTACTCGGCACAAATGGGGACGACAGCAATGAGAGTCCTAGTGTATTTGTTAGCCCCTTTGAAGATCTCCAACATGATCAGCGAGGAGTATTTAAATCTTACCTTGCCGGTAAAATTACACATAACAGCGTCGCATGTTTGAACCTTGAGGCAAATTTATCCGAGTCAGTCACAGGTAATAGTAATTCATTTCAAAGAGGGTTCCCGGAGCTTTGCCAAGTGCTCAATGGCAGGCTGGAGTCCCTGACCTGCCGATGATTACTGGTGCTGAATCGAGCCTCGATTTATTGATGCCTACCGAATAGACCCTCGGCTGGAGCCTGGAACAGCGGAAATGCGAGTCCCCTTCAGTCACGATGGAACAGTGCTAGTTACGGTACGTACTAACCAGATTGCGAGACCTCTAACATCCCCAGGCTACTCTCGGCGGGTTTTCTGACATTGGCCAACCTGACTGGCAGGTCTACTGTAACGATTAACCTTGGATTCTTGATTAGACTCGTCAGCGTTCACACACGCCGAGTATGTAGCTTGACTTACTACTATGATAACTTGAAGGTCGGACTCGGAATTGGGAGTCTCCGAGTCGCTGCGCACCGTGACTGCCTGCATTGTTGGGCACCGTGACAGAGCAAAATTGTTGTTTCGTGTTGGTGTTGTCCGAGTGGCTGGCGCGCCACGTAAACTTGGCATCAATGCCAACTTGAGTTCAAAATCATTTCGGAATCCGAGCCCGTGTTCCACCTGCGACACTGTGACTGTCCCAAGTACGATGTCGGCGTGCCGCTCGAACACTATGACTCGGGAGAGGAGCACAACAATGATTCGGTGAACTACTAAGCATTTCATAATGCTTATCGTAATGATAGCATCAATGATGATTGACTCGAAGCTTAAAAGTTTTCAATCGCCGCGAGGTAATCTTGCCCCACTCAGGCTGGCAGGCTGAGTGAGCGTGGTTCCTTTCTCCACCATCACTGAACCGATGAACATATCAAAATATCATATTATGCTATACATTGATAACAATCGCGACAAAGCACTCCGAGTCCGGGGCAGCATTGCATGCTGCACGATACGACTGGTGAGCAACCTCATATTTTCTCTCGAAAGGGTTAACTGTGCGGCTCACGCGTCCATTCATCAGCGGGGGTGGCTGTTGAAAGAATACTAGGCGGGTTGTAACTTGGAGTTTCACAAGGGCTGTCACGGTAGGCCCATGCTGATCTTTCAAGTTGGCCCCTCACCTCTTTAGCGGCACGTGTCAGTGCCAGTGCGAACGCAGTCTTACAAGTGTTCGCTCGAATACCTTCATTGGCAAATGCTACGCCCACTGGCACAACAACGAATTGGGGACCATTCAAGTTTGCTTTGCCTGTGAGTGTTCTTTCACGGGCTGCGGTACTATTAGCAGTGCAAACTCTAACTGGATCACAAACAGCTGTCTAGGGCCGATTGATAGTTCTCTGGCGGTCTGCGGCTGACGTGCTCCTTCCTGGTGATACGTTTGACTAACTTCACTTCTTCCTTGTAGTGAGCATGATACAACTAGCCAACTCATCGGCCCCGCCGTTTTTTCACTGTTTTTGCCCGAGCTCTACCGGTGACCGTCCCGCGTGCTCACGCGTAGTCTGGAAAACGTGGCCAACTTGAACATCTGAGTTATTTATACATATGGTGCATATGGTATGTAGTTACTTTCTGTGATGGCCCCGCCTGCTTCATCTGACTGAATTGTACGCAAATTCAATAGCGAGAGCGGTCTTAGGGGGCGTCTTCGTCCACTATTCCCCCTTCTTTTCGTTTCAACTTGAACGTGCACATACTATGCGGTAAGTCCTAGTACTCTTTGAATGCTTGCGCCCTCTTTCTACAGTTAACTGGTTACAGAGACGCGGATTGTAAGGGGCGCTACCTACTCTCCTCCAGGATGTCTCATGTTTCTTCGTCGAGGCCTTTTCTCAGTTAGTTGAACACCCTTTTCTACTACTGTGACTGTGTAGGATTTATTTAACTTGGGGGTGCATCCAACAGAATTCCAGCCTCCGTCACGGTGGCCCCAAAGCTCATGAAATCTTACCATCAATTCATTAGGCAGTCGCGCTGCTCGTCTAGTACTAGTATGTACTATTAAGGCATGCTCTGGACTCACTCAGGCTGGCATCTACTCCCTCTATGATCTACAGTAAAACACTGTGATTTTCCTCAGGTCTTGACTAATGATCATTTTGCACATTGCACTGCCCTCCTGATCAGTGGTCAGAGTTTCAGTGAGGCGACATGAATTTTGTAAGTGTAACCCCTCTCAGGCTAACTTGAACGATGGCATTTTTTGCCTATCCCGGATTCCGACTTCCGAAAGATCGCTATCATATTTGTCATCTTTGATTATCTCTTCCGAAACTTCCATTGTCAAACAAGTGCCACAGAGAGCCACTCTTTGAAGTGCTCAATACTCAGTATCTAACATCAACACATTACAACCATGCCTGCATTGGTAGCTCATCCAGAAAGCACTTCTTACTATGCCTCTTTGGCACGCACCCCTTATAAGCGCTATGAAACTCGAAACAGCCCTAGCGCTCCACAGGTGGAATCAGACCATAGGCCCAAATCCAACATATCCACAACACCAGGTTCAGTGATGGAAAATGTCAATGACCCATCCATAGAAACATCTGTTTCTGTAGAAGAGGAAGCCAAGTCAATTGAACCCATCTCTGCTGCAGCTCCAATGAGCGAAGATGCCCCCTGCGATCAACAAACCCCCAGTGAGTTCTACAGGAAGAGTTTTTTTACAGTGTTCTGATCAGGGTGAAGATGTCAGGAATATTATGAGGTACTTAACTGGGCCAAACCCACCAACAGGTCGCAAGGTAGGAGCTGAGTCTGAGTCAACCAACACGCACGCTTACCAAATCTTGCAGGAATTTGCTGGTGTTATAGGGCGAGAATTCGAAGCAATACAGCACGCTGTGGGAGAAAAGGACCAAGTATTGAATAAGCCTCGGTAAGTCATCAAATTTGTTCTATTTTGAGGAATGCTGAATTCGTCCAGGCTTACATATGATTATAACGCGCTCCTCCTCACCATCGACATGCCCAGCACACTTCACGAAGAGCCCTTTGACTATCTTAAGGAATGTCTGACTCTCGCTATCGCTAGTCTACCTTACGATCGGGACTTAATTTGTCCACGCATACACATGAATTACCAGCTCCAGCTGGAAGACAAATCTGTAACTCCCGATATGACTATTACTCTCACCGCTGTAGATGGACCCACAGAGGACGTTCTGATCGCAGGCTTGGGAGAGTGCGCGTTATCGGAGGACAGGGATCATGTGTACGATAAGATGGAGTTGGAGATCCGTGCCCACCCTGAGGCTCTCTTTGCGGTGATTGTACTGATCCGCGAGGCCCTAAACTACAAGTCCCCTGCAAAAGATTCCACCGCGTTCACCGCCCTTCGCAACGGTGATGACGAAGAACCCGTTCCCATGAGCCTCAAATCGTTCATCAAGCAACGATCTACGCCACGATCGTTTGACCACCCTGTGACAGTCGCCGGCCACCCATGGTGCCAAGTCGGATCAGTTGACTACTTTATGTGGGTGAAAAATGGTGTCGCCCCCATCGATATTCGTAACGTTGCGCCTGGTATTATGGCACATGGTGTAAGTTTTTGGATACGGTCTATGTTGTGACTCTCTTGACAGAAGTTATTGCAGCGCCTGGTACCTGGTTCAGACATGGGGGCGATCACAGCCATGCTGGAACGAGGGCTGATGAAGATGAGGGACAACATGGTTGATTTCTCGAGGCAGCTCTGCCCCGACGATGATCACTCCGAGCTCGCAGAGGCGACAGCCGTTCTACCCATTTCCTGGTGTCTTGCCTCCAAAGGAATCTTGCGGGCGATAGACGTCACATCTCACTCACGCTATCAAAGTTGGCACGGAACAGCGTTCAGAGGCACGAAACGCAACCGTGACGAGACTTATTGTCCCTCGGACACGGACGTGGCAGAGGGAAGTTCTAAGCTATCGAACGATGCTGCTGGCAAGGGTGCGAACAAGCGCTTGAAGGCTTAGTTTACGCTTTTGGATCGTGGTCGAAGAAACGGGTCGCTCGTCGTGCGAAGGAGGTGGATCCGAGCGTTCTCGCAGGTAGTATATCATCGTCATCATATCTTTGCAACGTCTTTCACGAGGTTTTGTCGCGGAAATGCTATGTCTCACTCATGTCTTCAGATTGTCAATCATACTTTCACGATTTTTCATTGGGATTCACCAGTTCTCGATAGATACTTTACTGTACTCTGTATAATACTACAAGTAGTTCATGCATCATGTTTGCGAAGTGATCAGATTTGTGACGTAATATGACAAGTAAAGTTGGGTCACATTGATTTCATGTCACACATTCGCCAGCGGCCTAGAACTTGAATGCGTGTCACACGGTGCTGCCGCTGCAACTCCGAGTCGTTCACGTTCAGCGGCTGAACGAGTTCAGAACGACACAACGTTTCATTCCTTGAGGCCTCAAACCCAATCTTCGGATGTACTAGTACATTAGTAAGTACCCCATCCTACTACCTATACACCATCCGAACTCATTATCATTATTATTATTAGGCGATCTAGCCTGAGCGAGGGAACTTCCGAGTCTTACTACTAGTACTAGTAGTCCCCACATTCCCTTATCTCTTCTTCTGCCTCTTTCTACCACCAACAATACCTGGCCAGCAGTGGTTCCCAAACTCTCACCAGGTGCTCGTCACCAGCTCTTCCTTCAAGTTCTACCTCATTGCTCAATCCTCGGGTTTTACTCCCCAGCAGCCCTACCAAGAACGTCTAGGACACCCAATCCACGGGTCCAGGTGGAAAATACCTTCCCCGACAACACCCGACCTACCAGTAGCGGTACCCTTTTGAAGGAGCAGCGACAACACATTGTATTTGTTCAAGGCTGAACTCAACAGCAGCAACAACCACGCCCCGTTATGTCCACTTCACGGCGCTCGACACGTGGTAGTGCCCGGGCTTCTGGGTACTAGTGTAGACAGGGCGGCATACAAAGCCATGTAAGTATTTGAACTCATTTCCATCTTTTATCTTGAATCGTGCTGACGATTAATTGTTTCACTACTTTTTGATCTCTTCCGCGGAACCATCTGACACAAAACGATCTCAACAACTGCCTCGATCACACCCGACTTGCGATCACTGCTTGATTGATAGCACTCAACGCACGCACCCGCGTCTGCACCCCACGCGCACTTGATGTCTCCCCACTCGCCTTCTGTGATGTTTGGACCTCATAGTACGCTACCTGCAAATTTGCATACGCCTTCTAGTGACGGGGGTGAGTCTCTTTCTTGTTTGTTGTGTTTCTTTCAGTTCCTCCATGAGTTGCAGAAGCATGCGGACCGTCTGTGCCTGGACAAACTATCCAGACAGCACGCAAAGCCATGTAAGTCTATTTCTTTTTTTCCTCCTTCCTCACTCTCATATACCCCCCTCCTTTGCCGTCTCAACAGCCAAGCCCTCGCTGCACAGCGTATAACTCTAGCCATGTGAGTGTTTTTGGTAGTGTGTGAGCACTACTAATGAATATACTATGCCCTAACAGTGTAGGACACGCAGCGATTTCATCGATCTCGACTGTCACCTCTGGATCACCACCAATCTTATCGGCGCCACAGCAGCAACAGCTATCATGATAGCAGCAGCGTTTGCAGATATGCCAGCATCCCATTACGCCGATCACTGTAGCAACGACGACGTTGAACGGCTCGGGCAGGTAAGTTCGTCAGGGTGGGGTTGTCTTTCTTAGTATGTTGTACTTATTCGGGGGTCGTGTTTCTTTTGTTCGCAGATCATTAATCATTCACGTATGTTAGCGCAACGACGCACACCACTTTAATTGTCTCATGGCTCTCGTTTTTCGTCGTTTGCGCATTGAATTGAACTGCTATGATATAACACCTTCCCGCAAGAAGTGCCCTTTGCACTTGTGAACTAACATACGTTGGTCTCACAATTCGCATCAAAATCGCGACTTCTCGCCATCGCAGCACACAGTGGACGACAGCGCACACCGCTCTACTTATCTCATGGCTCTCGTTTTTCGTCGTTTGCGCATCGGATTGAACTGCTGTAGAACACCTTCCCGCAAGAAGTGCCCTTTGCACTTGTAATCTAACATACATTGGTCTCACAATTCGCACCAAAATCGTGACTTCTCGCCATCGCAGCACAGCGGATGACAGCGCACACCGCTCTACTTATAGGCTCATGGCTCTCTTTTTCTACTACCGCCGTGACTGGCCCCAACCGTGACCGCCGTGACTCGATTAAATCTGATTCTGTGTTTTTGGTGATTCTTTCAATTGCAGCGCGGCAAAACAACCTGGACTCCGAGTCAGACTCGGACATGTGTCATACCCTGACTTGCCGGATAGCATGCATGATCTGGTATGCGACTGGATCATGGCCCGGGAACCTCACTGGCAGGCTTGCGGCCGCTTTCGAGTTCTTTTTATCAATTCGGATGGGGACCCGCCCCCGGGCCACTGGCATAAGTACGTTATGGTGCCATATTTTAAGTGGCGAGACTGGCTTACCTGTCATCCTCTTTAGGCATTGCCCTTTATATCTCGACACTTAGCGAGTTGGTATAAAACTGTGACATTTCACTTGGAGTTTCTTTACTGGCCTCTACATCTGTCGCTCCTCCCTCCTGCCTCTCGGCGCTCTAGTTTTTTTGACGCACGCACTCCTGCAATGTCTACTAGTAGTACTAGTAGTACTCCAGAGCCCCATCATGGTCGCAAGCAGGTGTACTCTCATTCACTTGCCGACCAGTCTGGGGCAATCCCTACCTCCACAGAGGCCAGGGCCAAGCGTCGTATTGCGGCGTTGGAAGAAGAACTGGAAACTATGAAGCAAGACAGAGGAACCAAACAGAGGTTCGCCATGTCCCCGTTTCTTAATTTATGCCTCTTACTCATCGAATCCCGAAGAAAGACGACGTACTATGTTGCCCAAGGCAGGGCGATTCGTCGCATGGTCGTTCTGTATACCAGCTTAGAAGACTTGATCGCCGAAAACGATCGTAGGTACGAGGAACTCCCGGAGAGAAGCACCACAGCGTATGTTGTCTTTTTCATCCCACTATGATGAGTTTAATTCTGTCATTCAGACAGGACCGCTTGCAACGCGGTTACATCTCATTGGCGCAGGTCTTGCCGTGGATGCATATCAAGCTCGCGGAACTTGACATTGATGACTGCGAAGATATGCGAAAAAAGGTGCGCACTCTCAACGAAAGTTTTCTTATTATGTATTTATTGGTAACACCACAGCTTAAAAAAGGAGCAGACGCGGCTCGCGGCGATGACACTTCAACTCTGAAGGATCTCATTGCTGCATGGATCAATCAAGACTTTCGCCCGTCCTCCCTACTTCGGGCCGATGACAAACAATCGCGCGGCTTTGCACACGATATTTGTGGGCGGCTGCTCTGCCCTGCCGAATGGGACTGGGATAACGACCTGTTCGCAATGACCTCCTCGACTATTGCATTATACTGATGATTAGGCAGGGTGAAGGTTGGAATCCGGGACAGAACATCGGAATATATCGTTTCAGAAAACTCTTGGCCACTTTTCTTGTACGAAGGCTACGCAGTCAATGCTAACAATCTTGAACAAGGCCTCTTTAAGTCAAAAGTTCTAGTTCAGGTCAGTGGCCTCGGCCGCAGTTGTAGTTATACTCATGGCTATGGCGCTACTTTCAGGCTTTCAAAGCTTTATTCACCTCCCCATCTTCCGCCAAAGAAGCTGATGGAGATGGAGATGGAGCCGATATTATTGAGAACAACCGGCGCGCTCGACGGCAATTAAATCAAACCAAAGTCAAGACGTGCGTGGCCTCCATCATCAGCATGAGGAAAGTCACTCCTCGCTCTCTCGCTTATGTCGTCTGTCAGGTGAGTAAATGTTTTTCCTTACAGTTGATGCCTGACATAAACTTCTTTGGCAGGTTCGCTTCGCCTTATCCGGCGTCTCATCTTGGCGCACTGTGGACGGCGACTTCGACTACGAAGCCTTCTGGAATAACGTCGTAGATTTTTTCGAGGACTGCCCTGGCCCTGCCGCCCAGCGCAGGGTGACCAACCTTCTGGAATGGTGGACGAGGTATTGGCCTCCTTCTGGCCTACTTATCACGCATCTAATGTCTACCATTCAGGAAGGTTTTTGGAAAAAACCATCGTGAAGACTTGACGCAAGATGTGGTGTCCCAGATGTCCGTTACAGCACTGGCGAAACAGAGGATGGCGCTGGAGGATGCAGCTTTCGACTCGGACTCGGACTGAGTTCTATGCTGATTTCCTTAATATCTTTGCACCTACTTTACAATAGTCATATTGGTATCTCATTGTTAATAAAATTTACATGTTCATGATTTAACACAATGATGGAACTCCGGAAAATAATAACACAATGCTGCTCAACAGGTCATCTACTGCCAAATTTATGGGTCCTTCCAATTAAGCCGAGCCTTGGGAACACTGTCCATGCACATGAAAATATTCATGATTGTGACGACAGACGTTGTGTTGCCGCGCGCGGCATGAACGGTAGAAAGTTGTGGGAGTGGAGCTTGCGTGGTGGAGGTGGTTACCCACAATCTCAGACTGAAAAGTATTGATTGACAGTTTCAAGAATGAGAGTCGCATCGGGCACCTGATGGAACAGTGACGCACTAAGGAACACCAAAATCTATTGGAGCATGTATGAGAATTAAGGAACAAAGCTCCCCTCCCTGTAACAAACTGTTTCGTCGATGAAATACTGCAACTCATTTAAGACGCAGCGTTGTCTGAGTAAAGACTATGTAACTTGTTGAATGATACATTAGACATACCTGAAGACCTCTCCGCAACTCCGTCGTCCAGCAGTTCTGTGTTAAACTCGTCCAAGATGGCATGCAAGTTGAGCGAGACATATGACTTAACGAATGAAACACTAAACACGCTCAGAACTTCTTTCCAACTCCATCGCCCAGTTCCTCTGATGCTTCAAGTCGTTGAAAATTAATTTCACTTCGTATTCGTTGGATGAAGTTCCTTGAGGGGCGAAGGGATAGTTGTTGTAGTCAATCTTTGCCTTCGTCAACTCACAACTTTTCTGCGGCGACTGTCATGTAAGTTGAAATGTATTTTCATGTGCTGACACTTGCCGTGGTTCCCTCAAACGTGAAATGCAGCTGCTGCGTTAAACGTTTGGCTTGCATATCATTTGGCGGAAGACGCAGGGTCATGTCAAAAGATCTCGAAAGTGGCAGTCTGCCAATATCTTGCTAAGCATAGCAATTCTAAACCAACAGATCACGAGGATTCAATCAACCCGTGACTGTGTGAATCGGACTTCTCAAGCAAGATTGGTTGCAACCTCGGTCATCACTGGAAGCATGAGATGTGCTAAGCAGCGCAGAAAGCATACAGTTGGCAAAACACGCTGACGACAGATTGGATGTGAAGTAGTTACAGTACCCCGTGCGAAGGACGTGGTGGGCTTCTCAGTCCGCTTCGGCAACCATCTCTCACTTAGGAATTGAGTGCCCCGCGGGCCACCAAGTGAACAGGCTGTAGGTGGCGACATTTGTGTTGCAGTTGATAACTCTGGACTGAAATTAGCTTGCTTGGTCTTAGTTTCGTATGTTGTTTTCCTTAAAATCCTTTTAGAAAATACTACCTCGATCACATCACGACTTCAACGACCCCCTTCCAAATGCACCGTTCCTACATAAGGCCAAACATTTACATGTCAAACCCCCCTCCGTATTTGTGGATATTTTCGCGATTGTTATCAATGTAAGGCATAATATGATATTTTAATATGTTCATCGGTTCAGTGATGATAGAATTGCACAATATTGCACGATTTATCAAATTTATTCTCGTTCGTCTATCCTCGATCCTCCCGAGGGGCTCCACCTGCCTGCGTCCCACCCCGAGCTAACTTACGCTCGTTCCCAACATCCATGAACTGACCGAAACCTACTTCTGTTGAATACGCAAGGCGTTGTCAAGCACGCGTAAACGTTTAGTACTGCTACTCTGCCAGTTTCAAAGTTTGTACCGATGTAGCATGGACAAATATTACCTTATAGGGGCACAAGGAAAATGCTGCTGCTGCGGATGTTGCCGCGATACACGCTAAATCATCTTTGCGAGGATCACATACTAAGCGCGGTGCTCGCAGCTCTACCCTCCTCACCTGGTAACTGTGTATCACGCACGTACTATGTAGCAAGTCTGTGGCTGGGAAAAGCCATTTGCGCGAATTGAAATTGCAGGGAAGGCGGAGCCGAATCTCAACGTTCAACCACAACAATGATACCCGTTAGCCAGAAACCCTAATACATCTTTGCGTCGACTTCTAACACTGATTAGATCTTTGGATGGGCAGGTCCAACAATATGGGCAATATCTTGGGGTGAGTGCATGCAGCTGCAGATGAACTGCCTTTGTAATCTTCTCGCTGCGAGTTTCAACGATACCTTCCGTAATATCTCATCATTGGTGTCTCCCTACTTTGCACTCAACGATCAACTTCATGCGATTCTTTGGATTTATCGGCTGTCTCCGCGTTCAAGCTAGGGCTGGTGTTCACACAGGCGAGTTTGTTCTTTTCAGTGACATTTGTCGAATTTAAACTAACGTTGACACTCTTGTTCCAGTACTCATTTGTTTAGAGGTCCAGAACCCTCACACGAAACATTACCAACTTGCTTCACTCGGTTCGTTTTCATCCACTCATCTTGTTCTTAACCTCCTACCCCAATAGCCTGGAACGCTGTGGACCTTCTGGTGCGCTGGAGCAACGATGTCCTCCACCCAACCCTCCATCATGTAGTTGCCCCGCCTGCAACAAAGATCAATGATACCGAAGGCGTGACGCCCACACGGCAGTAAGTGCATGCTTCTGCGTCCCGAATTTTGACGCTATCGCTGAGAGTTTGCTTAGTTGCACACGCACATCCAATCCAAGCAAATACCCTCCGCTCACTACACAAAGCTGCACTTCAAGAACGATTTTCGGGTCATCACGCTTGAGCTGATCCTCGGGAAGGGCGCTATGGCTAGACCAACTCTCCTTGTATATGCGCCTTTCCTGCATCTCATAGTTCTTGTTGTACGTGCAGGACCCATCTGGAGGTACGAATGGATGTAGATTGGACGAACGGTAAGTAATAATTCTCAAGTGCGACGGCGAGACAGATCTGGGCGTAATCTGAGTGTCCCCTGCATACATTCTCTACCGGCGGGAGGCGAACGTCTTCGAGGAGCCTGCGGATGATAAGGAATCAGCCTTCGCACATGGTGAAACGTTGGCCTGAGCATATCGTTCGCGGTGCTAGATCTAATTCGAAGGCAGGACAGTAAGAGGCAGGAGGAACGGGAATGTAGAAGTTCCACTGCCGAGGGAGGAATGAGAATACCGCCTAGGTCAAACAGCAGTATTATTCGGTGAGTATTTCCGTGGCAACTAGCGGTTATATTAATGTTATTACCTAGAAATAATCATCTTCACCCCTCACTGCGCCTTCGACAATTCTTTATCGAAAGCACGGAGTATTCCGAGGGACCGCCTCGTTTTTTTCTTTTTTTAACCCCATGTTGACAGGAGATGATTGGCGCTCTTCCCGTGGGTATTTCTTTCCTTCTGACAAGCTCATTATTACAATAGAGCGGGCATCTACATAGGTGTACAGGTGGGGCGCAAATCACAAGACTAGTACGTTGAACTACTGCCTCTCCTTTATCCCGCTAGAGATTGCGGTCAACTTGGGACGCAAGAAAGGTTTGTTTAACTGAAGCCAATCAACTGTAAGTCAAGTTTCTTTCAGATGAACTAAAACGACGTACTAGCTCCATTGCAGTTAGGCGATCCTATGTTGATCATTACACACTCGCCGAACTTGTTGCCGTTGAAAACTATGCTTTCACGATCGTGCTTCATGGGCTCTGCCTGCGACATTGGCGGAGGCTCCGAGGGCGTGAACTCTGCAGTTGCACTGTCATGTTCGACCTTGGTCACAACTTTTTACATCGTGAGGTGAGTCTTGTTAGTCAGACATAGTAGGAAGAACTCACTGGAGCCATTGGAGTTGCTTGAAAATATATTGATGGTCCCCCCCTCTGCAATGTAGTTGTTCTGTATGATCACTACGCAGTTGTTTGGGGTGTTCGGGGATGACTGCTCGACACTTGGCAGCGGAGTGCCATCAGTCATGGAATCATGACTGGACGACGATCTCGGCGTTGCACTGGCATCTTGCAGTGGGACGATGGCAAGAGGCAGATAGGACTCTGATGAAGCACAAGGTGAGTATGCTTCAGCGCAAACGTCCATTGTAGAGATAGAGGTGGTTTAGAGTAGTCGTATACGATGGGTCTGGTTTGAATTTTGAATGATTTAACGATCCGGGTCTATTGATATTTATGGCAATGTCCAAACTCCGCTGCGACATGATTTTGTCTCAGGAGGTAGAGCCAAAATGAGTTTCCAACTAGTCGAAGGCCACAGCATGGTGAGAATGCAAAATGATTGGTATGAATAAGTTCTTTTCCCGCATTCATTAAGGGCATGTGCGTGATTGGCTGACCCGGGTTGATCATCACATATTTGGTTTTATTTGGCTGCTTGATTTTTGGAATCCTGGTAATTACATAAGCCCTGCCGGATATATACCAGAGGGCCGGACTTCGTCGACTGGTCGGCAGGAACCTTGTTTACTACATACAAAGTGAGTTTGTCTATTGCTTCCCACGGATGCCGATGCATAACCTTATCCTTAAGCTTCAGCCACAATATTTTACAAGCTGTGAGTGACCTTACCATGGCCCCGTTTGATCGATATCTCCCGTGTTGCAAGAATTTATGAGGCAATTGGTTGGTTATGGGAATACTTGTAGTGCAAAATGCATAGATTCACACGAGTTATATGACTAATCAATTTTGCACTTTCAACAGTCATTCACAATATTCACCGGCACCTCTTGACAACGTTTCGCTTCAAAGTTTCCGTGTATGGTTCCGATAATAATATAGGGCTCACCTTAGATCTGCCATCTTCGAAATGGACCAGTCCGTCCTTGTTTATGCGTTCACTGCTCTGGCCATCTCGTTACCCTGCGTGAGTGATAATTTTAACGTCGACGTCTGGTCTTTTGCTTTCATATGATGAGCACCCATTTCATCCTTGTTCTTCGAGCCATGGGCCGTCTTGAGAGACGCTGCGCCACAGCGAGGACGACAAACTCTTGGTCAGGGAACCATTTCCCTTTTGCCTGACTTTCTTCTCCATAGAAATCAATGATTTAGCATTTTCGCTAATCATCACCAGCTCTATCTAGCTCTCATCTTGCTTTCGCCTCCCCCAATAATAACCCGACCCTCAGAAAAGACATACCGCTCACGGAAATCCCTCAAAGACCCTCTCAGCCTTCCATCTCTCGCCGATGTAGGCTCCATTGATCTCAGCGTCATCATTCCCGCGTACAACGAGACATCCCGTCTCCCATCCATGCTCGAAACCACACTTGATCACCTCAACTCGGCTTCCATACAGCAGACACGCACATACGAGCTCGTCATCGTCGACGACGGTTCAAAAGACGACACGTCCGCACTCGCGCTAAAACTGGCACAGCAACACCTTAACAGCGACATTCGGGTTGTCACCCTTGAAAAGAACCTTGGCAAGGGCGGTGCAGTACGCCATGGGATGTTACACGCACGCGGAAACAGGCTGCTGATGGTGGATGCGGATGGCGCAAGCCGCTTTGAGGACTTAGAGCTGCTGTGGAAGAAGATGGACGAGCTTGGGCCGAAGAACGAGCCGTCGGTGGTCGTCGGCAGTCGAGCGCACCTCGTCAAGACTGAAGCTGTGGTCAAGGTGCGCTTTCTCTCCAACGTGACATGACTAGCTGCTTACACCGCTCTCCGTCTCTCCGTTAGCGCTCTGTGCTTCGCAACATCCTCATGTATGGCTTGCATACTATCCTACGCATAGTGGGCGTGGGGCACATCCGTGACACGCAATGCGGATTCAAACTATTCTCACGCCGTGCTGCACAGCAGATTTTCCCTGTACAACATCTTGCCACTTGGATATTCGACGTTGAGCTCCTCCTGCTTGCGAAGCAGCTGGGTATACCTGTTGCAGAAGTCCCTGTTCAATGGCATGAGGTGGCGGGGAGCAAATTGAATGTTGTCAAGGACTCGTTACAGATGCTTAGGG
>JRHT02000012.1:0-154050 GCA_011800875.2 Suillus brevipes Sb2 | reverse complement strand
ACCTCGAGCGCTTTGACAACTTGTTTTGCAAAGTCCATCGGTCACGATTGGTCGCGTAGACTTCTGGGGACAAAAAGTGCAAAGTACCCGTATTTAACGTATCCGCTTATCTTCCCTGCATTACCAAACTCGCTGAAGAAATCTTCTGTACAGGGTAAGCATATGCCTCCTTCCGCGACAGCGTTTACTAATAAAAGCCTGATAACAAGGCAACAGTAAAAGACTCTCATCATCAACATGGTACCGTGTGCCTACTGACAGAGGATAGGCATCTCGCAGTGGCAGAGGAGGTACAACAATGAGGCTCACTTTGTCACGCGCATGACATGAAGGTGGAGATCTTCACGGGATCTCCCACAGATAACAATCTTGTGATGGAAGCAGCCTGGCGCTAGCGAGAATCCCTAAAATATTGCAGCGGTTATCACTAGCCAAGGAAGTCGATAGGGTCACCTGCTACTGGCATGAACTCCTGGGCCTTAAAGTGGGGATGGGCTATTCTGCGGCTCTCGCGACGGAGAGCCCTTGAAAGTCAAGACCTCCTAGTAGGAAATGCAATTGGACTTGGATTGAGATAGTGGTCCTAATTCCTCATTCCCAAAGACGACATCCACATGTAAAGTTGGAAAGACTTGCAATTGGTCGTCTGCACCGTGACCGAGGAAGCAGCGCCCGCTATATATATGATGTTGATCAACACAAAATCTTGTCATGTCCTTGAAAAATACTCGGACGCCGGTCGCGATAGCTCCCAATCCAGATTCATTGCAAAGACTTATCTTTCGGTGATGTACACACGCAAGCAATCTGTCGATAACGTTCTGGGCACATTCTGAGCAGCAAGCCTAAATTAGAGCCGATGCTTGAAGAGAGACAGTCCCAAATAGTATTGGCAACACAGTACTGGGTGCGGCCGTCCTAGTGACCAGTGTTCGAGACTTCAAGCTCAAGACCAACGTAAGCTTGATTACTTACTAGTGTATCATATGATCGACCTGCCTTGGGAATTCAATAGAACAAAGACTTCTCAAATTTGGGGAAAGAAATGTATTGTCACGGTACCAACAATGCCCGACACAGAACATGGCGCCAGACAAAGTCAAAACTATACAAGCATTTCCTAACCCAAACCCCCCACACCCACACCAACCACCCCAAAACCACCACCCGCACCATTCACCACCAGCAAAAAAACTCGACTCCCGATCGGAGTACGTACGTAGGGGCCAGACTAGGAGCGTAGTATAACCTAATATGATATATATAATCGAACCACGGAAAACAGACACGAGAAAAAGGACAGAGCGCAAGATGTGACGGGTGCAAGAGCAGCGAGATGGGTGAACAAGCGATGTCGAACAAAGGGAAACACGACCCCTGGAATACGAGATGTCGAGATGACGGCTGACGATAAAGGATGAAAATGATGTTCGAGCGGTGATGGTCTCCTCCCCCTTCCTCCAACACGCAACATGAAAGAACGAGCTCATCGTGTGGGAGTGCCGTTGCGGTACACTGCCTGGTTGACAAGACTACTTCGCTGAGCTTGCTGCCCTTGCGACGGTGCAGGCGCTGCGCCGTTCTGACGGCCGTTGTTTGAAGTTTGTTGGGAAGGTGCCTGCTGACGCTGCTGCTGAGATGGTTGTGGCTGAGGCTTCTGTGGGGCAGGCTCCTCAGCAGCGCTGGGTGCAACATAGAGGCCCTTGTCGATGGCCTGGGGAATCGGCTGAATCTCGGTGCCAAGCTCCTGCTCAATGCGATATAGATTGAAACGGTCCTCATAAGTGACCAGATTAATAGCAAGACCCAAGTGCCCGAACCGACCGGAACGACCAATACGGTGGAGGTACGTCTCCGAGTTCTTGGGGAAGTCAAAGTTGATTACGACGTTGACTGCCTGAATATCAATTCCTCGGGTCAATAGGTCTGAGCAGACGAGGTTGCGGCAGACCCCATTGCGGAAGTCGTGGAACACGCGATTGCGATGTGACTGAAGCATCTTTGCGTGCGAGTAGAAACAGGAATAGCCGAGGTCTGTTACTTTCTTTGCAAGCAGCTCGACGCGGTTGGTAGAGTTACAAAATATAATGGATTGGTTGATTTGCAACTGGAGACGGATGGTCAGGAAGGGAAGAGGGTTGGTATGCAGGAACATACCTTAGAGAAAAGGGTGTTTAAACAATGGACCTTCTGTCGCTCCTCGACATAAGCGTAATACTGCGTAACACCACGTAAGGTGAGCTCCTCCATAAGATTGATTTCGTAAGGAGTTCTCATGCGTTTGTCCTACACAAAAGAAACACGTCAAACACTGGTAGCAGAGACAGTACTCGTGGCGAGCCTACCTTGAAATCCTTCACCATCATAGGGAAGGTTGCACTGAAAAGCATGACCTGGCGATCCGTAGGAAGGAAAGAGAGTAATTGCTCCATAACAGGAGTAAACTCGGGCGACAAAAGTTTGTCCGCCTCGTCCATGACGAATACAGGACACTCGCTGAGATCAGCAACGTTCTTGCCTGCTAAATCCAGGATACGTCCTGGTGTTCCAACGAGAACATGAACTGTCTCTGATAAGCGCATAATATCATCTTTGAGGGTCGTGCCGCCTGTGGTCACCATGACCTGGATACCCATATGTTTTCCCAATATTTTACAGACCTGGGACGTCTGGAGGGCAAGTTCGCGAGTAGGGACGAGGAGTAGGGCTTGAATCTTGTTCTTGCCAACATCAATCTGCTGTAAGGAGGGTATCACGAAAGCTGCGGTCTTGCCTGTCCCGTTTTTAGCCCGAGCAAGGATGTCACGTTTGGTAAGGGCGACAGGGATAGCTTCTTCCTGTATAGGTGAGGGCCTTTCGAAACCTGCTTCGAAAATCCCCATGAGGAGTTCACGACGAAGGAACATATCTTCAAATTCAGTTCCTTTGGTGTTTGTGACATCTTCTGTCTGTGGGCGCAAGTCTTTTGGTGGTGGACGAAGACCCGCCCTCCATGAAGCGTCATTGGGAGTTGCGGATGAGCTACGAAATTAAATTACATTAGAAAAAGATGAGCCAAAAACAAGAAAGAAGAGCATACGCGGTGGATGTAGATGTGGATGGTCTTGCTGATTGAGACATGTTCACAAATTGTTGTTAACGGTCACGGAGAGTAGATATTTGGTTACTGGAGGTCGCTATTGGACGATGTAAAAAGGCAGGGCTAGTTTGATCAGCCACGCGTCTGTATTGAGGTTTAGTATTTGCGGATCGGTAGCTCGTTTGTTTCTTGGTCACGCCAAAAATGATTCGACAGACTGACGATGAGGGCTGTTGAAGGCTTGAAGGACGTTTAAGTTGAGAGCAAAACAGTTGGTTTCAATTCCTACAAAGCAATGAATTCAAGGTTTCCCGTTTTCTCACGATGCACTATTGGACCCGCTTACATCTTACTGCTGCACCTGAACAACGTTAAACTCGCGTCGGCGGCACTCGTAACGTAGGAAGGCCTCTTGGCGACACGATTTCTCATCCCTGGGTCTTCTCAGGATAGCCGCTCACTTTGCTGGCAGCCACAGAAAGTGTTTTGCAATGGTCAGTTAATCATTGACAACTCCTTCGTTTTGAGGTATGTCATGCTGCTATGCGGCCGCTTCATTTCTACTAGACTCGCTCGCTTTTGCAAGAAAAAAACCTCAGGTCTCGGTGGCTGTGGGCCACGTCGAGAAATACTAGTATGTAAGCACTCGAGTACGGATGTCGGACCATTATACATTACTTATGTACGGAAGGCAGGCATGCCCGCATCTGGCGTAAATAAGGTGCCGATGCCTACCTCATTCTTTTGCGCTCCTACAACACTCCGGACGACCGTGAAACATCTTTCGTGGGTGTCCAAGCCTTATGAAGGGCACATCGAGGCCTGCCCTTGCGCTTCAAGCTCCGGACCGATAACGTTCTTAGTGTTTACAAGCATCAGCACGCATATCATCCTGCAACCAATCCCAGAGTCATTCCAGATGGAAGTTCTAGTCCCCAAGCCACCCCCCTCACTTTTCGAAGAGAGCCGAGGGAGATATCAAGACGTTGGGACTTGGATTGGTGAGACAGCAGGTCCGGCAAGGGGAGGACGGCCATTTCAGGGTCACAAGCGAAATGATGATATAGAATTTATGCTAAATTGAAGGGGATCATTTATGCACGCAACGGGCTTTCCGAAGGAAGTGAGTATCGGGCCGGTATTCATGGTCTTCTGACTATCCATTCTGAACTAGATATGGGAGCCCACCCTATGCCACATATCGGCTGCCTGTAGGACAGTGCAACACGGGACTCTGCTAAACAGACAGAATCTCAGTGGTAACTGTGAGAGGGCGCCTTTCACACCTGCTCGCTTGTGATCTGACTGACAACATTGCGAGAGACATAGTAATCTTGCTCATCAACTACATGCCAGAAGAGGAAGAAGCGTTCGTGTTACCATCGACTTCATCTTCATGTGTCCATTGGCGAATCACAACAAAAGAAGGCTTCCGGAGGTTGCTCGGCGTGTGCTACTTGCGTCTCAGAGATCTGTTGAGTCCCTAACACTGTTTGGTAAAGGATAGTCACGGTCACAGTGCCTGAAGCTAGTCAATCTTTATATCGATTGATCATGAGCGCTTCGAGAATAGGGGATCGACCAATGATGGATGATCAAGTTCACGCAAGCCGTCTGCGAGGAAAAGCCATCCATATGCATCAAGATGACTCATGAGGCCCCTAGAAGGTTGTCATTGCATAATTATGTTGAAGACAATCAATTGGTTCCAGAACTTCAATATATTCAAATTGACACTACGACATTACAGTGCTCCCCCTTGCGCACAATATGCTAAATAGCACATGGACACTCAGACTCAAAAGGTAAAGTCACAAGTACATACAGTAAACAGCATCACTAGTCAGCACAACAGATACAGATACAATGTATACAAGCTGGTAAAAAGGTATATATATACTTATATTATGCACCCATCATAAATTCAAAATCTCATCAAAAGCTCACCAGGGTACGCACCCATCATAAAAAGCTCACACCAAAGCCTTCTCCGCCTTCTCCCTAGGCCTATACATCATCTTCCAGCACGTAAGAGCCGGCCAAACCGCACGTCTCAAAAACGGGGCATTTTTATCATGGAAGGAACTATGCGTCTGGAGCGTGACGACGATGTAGATCGTGAGGAGCGTGAGCGAGATCGTCACTTCGATGTAGCGCGCGAGCGATTGTAGAGAGCCTGAGTTGAACTCTGCGACGTTCATTCCGAACACGGACTGTTAATGTGGGGTCAGGTGGGCTCCGCCGCACCAAGAGGTTATGTGCTTACTGCTAGGAAACTTGCGGGTAGGAAGACCATCGTAAGATATGAGATCTTAAAGACCGTCAGCGTCCGTCACATCACATCAGTTTCAGACGAGGGAGATCACCTGTTTCATAGCCGCCGAGTCCCTAACCGTCGCCTCCGTCAATTTTCTTGTCTGGCTATTATCGTCGATATTAACAGTCGCAAACGCAAGGTCCATCAAGTTCTTCAGCCTATTGCTCAACATTGCACGTCGCTTTTCAAGACGGTCCATCTCGCTAAGCAGGTTCTCAGATTCCCTCTTCATAAGGTCTTGCGACTCTTCGCGTTGGTCTGCAGAAAACTCATCAGAGTCCATGGCCGGATTGTGCGTCTTGGCGAGAAATTTCACCGATAGCTCAAAGTTGTGCAGGAGCGCTTGATAGTGCAAGAGATGCGCTTGGAGGATATGAAGCTCGCGCGTGAGCTCGATGTTGTTCGTTTGCAGCACTTTTGATTCCTGGATCGTTTCTTGAGCAACGCCATTTGCGCTCTGCACAAAAATACGTACCAGCTCGCTAACGTGGCTATACAGCAGCTCAAAAGACTCGTCCCACGCGTATAAAGCATACCACAGGATCGCGAGGAAGACAAAGGTCGGGTCTTGGGATTTGTCGAATATTTTTTGCCAGTATACGCTGCCGCCTACGAGCTGCATGAGCGAGTGGAGGCGCTGGGCGGATGTTCGGCACCATGTGGATTCGGGGTGGTAGGAGATGATCGTGCTTGTTTTTACGCCGCGGACCATGTGGATGGCGAGGAGGTCGATGAAGAGCATATTGCCATCTAAAAAGGATGTTGGAGTGTGAACATAAGAGCCTTGATATACGTACCACTCATGGGGAAAGCAGCCTGGGTATTGATACGAGAGTCTGTTTGAGGTCAACAGGGTGGGTTTGACAGATGATGGGTTGCTTACTCGTGGATTGCGATAGTGGTATTGGAGTGGTGGGCGCTGATCGGGAACTGCGGGAGATTTTGCGCAGCGTTCGTACAAATGGCAGGGTGACGGTGATGTCTGTCGCACAACATCAATACGGAACCCCAAAATAAAAGACTTGGACATACGATCTCCTTGTTTATGGATGGGCGCTTCTTGGTATCGTGAGGGTATCCAATTTATGGAGGAAGTGAAAAAGAATGGTTCGATGTTGTATCTAAGCACGAGGAGCATAAGATAAAGCAGACAAGCAAAAAAACGGTGCATACCTCGTGCCCAGCATGCGCAAGACTGGCGAAGTTAAATCATCCACAAATATCGATCGCACCCGAATATTGTCAGGTCGCTACAAACCCATCTTACGCCCCAACTCGCACAACAAAAGACGTGAGGACTCACCTGCTGCCCATGCAATACATCCCAAAAACCATCCTCATTTTCAGTTCCCACAACCATAGTACTACCCAGTCCTCCCAAATCTGGGGTTGCAAAGCTCCCGTCGCTTCGCACATCCATCCAGTAAATGGTGCTAGATCTATTCAACAGACACTTTTCGAGCATTTTACTACGTTTGACTTGGTCTGGAGTCCAGTTCCCGAACTGGTTTTGAGGGTACCCGCGCCAGGATGGATCGATGGCAGTTGTAGAAGACGAAGTTTCTACGTCAAAGTCCATCCATGGCCATGGTCCAGATGGCGCTGCATGTCGATACCTGGTGAGAACATGAGTCAGAAAGAAAAACAAGGAAAAAGAAAGGAGAGAAGTTACGGGGGCGCAGGGACCGCAGGTGGCAGAGCTGTATTACCATCTTTGAGATGTTGAAGTGCGAGATCGTCCGAGTCGTCATTGCGCACTCTAAAAGCGGCAGCCAAAGTTCTACTAACTGCCATGGTGTTGGAATCAGTGCATGCAGGGGTCGTCGTGACGAAGGGTGACGGTAAGTATATATAGTGGAAGAGCAGGCGCTCAGCGCTCAGTCCGGTCTACCGGCGTCTGAGAACATAATTTAGGATAGACGCCTAACAGTACACGCCTTTAGCCATTTTTGACCGATATTGAAAATTCATATTGGGGGCATGTCGAGAAAGCAGTTAGCGACGCTCCCTGTGAGGCACTTTGAATTGGTGTAGTAACTGAATTATTTGGACGAGCCCACCTCACGAGAGGCCCAGGGTTGCTTCAATTTGACCCCAATCATTGTGAGATATGTGATGATATGAGGCACGAGGGGAACTCTAATTATTGCAAATACCGTGACCACCCAGGTCAGTGAATGAGAAAAAGTATGGCAAACTGAGTTCGATTTTCGAGGTTCATTACAGTGACTCTCGGTGAGAGTAGTTGGAATGAAAGTTGAGGTCGTAGTACTTAGTATAGCTGTACAAAAGCTCTTGGACTCTCACAAACATTGATTACTTAACCGTAGTTCGGCTGGCGTCTCGCCTAGAGTGCCACCATCATTCCACCATCATGATGCCGTGGTGCTGCGGCATGGCCCATCAGCATGATGGGGAGTGTACCATTACTTCCATCCAGTAGCAATTCAGACTAATCTTAAGCACAGTAACCGCTCTACTTTGCAAGACTCGTTGCAACATCGGTCTTTTCCAGTGAAATTAACGGTCCTACTAGTAGGTTGTTCGTTCTCACAGGGCCGCAACAAAAACTTGGAAGAGAACAAATGAGGGACAGGGGAGTCGGGACTTCGTTGTATGCGATCGCGTCTTGATTCGCGGTGAGAGAGTAGGAGCTCGCCTCCATGCTGCCGGCACGTGCCTTTGATCTCGCAGTAATGCACGCTCGACAGACGCTCTTCCAGATACCGTTGGTGTCGGTGCGCGGTTTGTGCGCAGTCCATCATCACCTCTTCCTGGCCATGCTCAGATCTCATTCAATTCAATCGCACGAAAACGCCTCGTACACTATCTTGCCCATGCTATTAACATGTCATTCATAGTACGGGTTTTCTTGCGAGTATCAACAAAATAGACCTGGGGCATTATTTGCGGGTCAGCCGCGAGTCACAGGCGAGCGCAAACACATGCAGACAAGTCCAGTTGAGTCCAGGCAAGTCTAAACAAATGAACTTGAAGCCAGGTGCAAGAAATTAAAAACAAGCAGTACAAAGATATAAATGGAAACATACCTGTATTATCACAGTGTCACCAGCACTGTTCTCCGAGTGCACAGACATGGGCAATTGATTGTAAGTAGTGACAATCGGAAGGGCGTAGCTATTTTGACGCGGTCCTGGCCTCAGGTACAAATCAGGTACAAACTCTCAACTTGCCCTTGAATTCGCTGAACACCCTTCGCCGACGAGTTTAGATTCGACGGCCCTGTAGGGTCGTTCAGGGGATGTTTGCAGGGGAAGTATCACACAAGTTCCCCCCGGCGGTAGTCCATTGTTTCACACTGTGAGATATTAGGTTGTCCGGTTCTGCTATGGGTCTTACCACTTGCCTTAGTCTCTTCAAGTTCCTTCCATCCCTCAATCATACTCATGTCGAGAGCATCAATCACCCCAAATCTTAGCCGAACACTATCGCAAGAGGGTGACATGGATGGCACCCATGATCAGAGCGCTCGCCTTGACGATCACCCTCCCCCACTACAGAATGATACTTTACCACTCACCGAGTAAGTTGCGGTTTCTTTGACTCTTGGTGCCCTGTTTGGCAGGAATGCAGTAACGGTGGGGAGGAAAATTCTGGGCTGTCGATGATGCAGCTGCCAATTTCATCGGGAGTGTGAGCATTTCTGCCCTGATTATTTGGCGTCCTCCTTACCCGATCTGCAGCTTAAACTCTGCGCCTCTCCATCCACCAGAACCTCGCTTACAGGCGAGTACTTCCAATGATTCACCTGAAGGTGCCTTAGCTGCGTAAGTTTTATTCAGTCACAATGTGGAACATGTTCATATCATCTCAGCGAGCCCCGAATCGAAGTGCAGGAGGACCAGCCAAGTCCAAGTGAAATGTAAACGGCTAACTAATTCGGATGACCACACCTGACAATACTATTCTCGCAGAGTGAATGTCATGAAGCAAGTGTTGGATGTTCTCAAGGACTCAACAATTGTCTCGAAGAGCGGCAAGGACAAACGCTCTCGTTTCTGGGGACTATACAAAAGAGTCGCCGAGGAACACGACGACGAGTTTCTTGAGCGATACAACAGCGACATGGACATCGTGTTAGTTTTTGTGAGTCTCACATCCTCGCCTTTGCCTCGTTGTGATTGATGTTTCCTCAGTCTGGTCTGTTCTCCGCCGTCAGCACGACTTCTATTGTGGCCATGGAATCCAGTCTCAGTCCGGACCCCAACGACACCACGCACTCACACAGCTCGTCAAAATCGGACTCGGCAACTTCACGGCAGCGGGGTCTACGCCAGCAATGCCAGCATCTACCTGGTCCTCATCCACTGCCAATATTAGGATCCAATCAATTGCCTACGCAAGCTTGTCCTTCAGTTTACTTGCTGCTTTCAGGGCCGTGCTAGGCAAGCAGTGGCTCGGGTACTACACAAGTCACAGCGATATGGCCGCGGCTCGCAGGAGGAACGAGCGAAGCGCAGACAAGAGAAGTTCGATGGCATCGCCACATGGTATTTTGATGCTATCGTGCAATCCTTTCCGGTCCTGCTTCAAATCTCCCTTCTTCTGTTTGGGATCGCCCCCAGCGCCAACATGTGGTCCCAGCAGTACACCATCGCCTGGGTCATCATTGCAACCACGGCCTTCGGGTTTTTGTTTTATTCCCTGACAGTGATGGCAGCTTTGGTATCTCCTGCGTGTCCATTTCAGACACCGATATCGACGATCTTGCGCATGATGCGAATTGACAATAAGCTCATTTTCGAGTTGTGGTGGTCATTCATGGTCTGAGTCACAATCGCAGGAGTGTTACGCCCAGCGGTCAAATTTGTTTTCTATATGTCCAAAAGTCGATCACATGGGTGCATGGTGAGTCACTTTTTCTTATAATGTATTCACAGACTTTGACCGTCTCTTGCTAGATGTGCTGCATCGGCTGATTGGTACACTCAGAAACAGTTGGACCGAGTTCTATAAAGGCGACTTTCTTGACTACTATTGCACTGGACATCAAGTCCTCATTGTCTCAACAGACCTTGCTCGCGCGGTCCGCTCATTCGCATGGCGCTGTCTTCAGCCGTTACTTAGCGCCCTCCATCGATCGCATCGCACACTACCTACGTCCTTTGGTTCTCCGCACCCCGGCAAGTGTCGTGGACACTGAAGCACAACCTCTTGACCAGGACCTGCACGCTGCAGCCACGAAACAATGCCTCCTTAAGCTTGAGCTGCCGGATACACCCACCAGTAGTCTCGAAGCACCTAGCATCAAGTGGCTGCTCGAGACGTCTACGGATCCTGAAGTATTTCTCGCCGCTGCTAGCCTTGTTCCTCATGTTGAGTGGCCTCTGGATCTTGACGTCTCAGATATGCTGCATCAGCTCTATGATGCTTACTTCAGCTGCTTGGACGTTAAAGGCCAAGTGATACTGTCGTTAGAGGAGAAGGCATCGGCGTGTGAAATGGCTCTTTGTCATCTATACTGCGGTCGCATTCTGCAGGGACTTCCTGCCTATGGATTTGTTAGCGAGGGAATCCTAGACCTCGTCGCACTTTTTGGCAAAGAAAGCGCAGACCGCTACGCATTTGAACGGATGTTGAAAAGGACAAAAGCCAATGACAATGTGCTTGTTACGACAACCAAGCTCTTTTATGCGAAATATAAATCATTCTAGTGGCCTACTCTACCGAATTTCGGGGCTTGTCCCGACTCTGTCCTCGTTTGGCTGTCTCACACTCTTCCTTTCCACAAAATAACAGGCTCAGCTCATCATGTGGTGTTTGGGTGTTGTCACACTAGATGAGCCAGGATGAGCGCTGAGCCTGCCTGCCATCAGTAAACTTTTCCCGCAGTGTGACAGACATCACAGATTCCCAGGATCCCAGAGCCACGGTGGGACTATGGGAAAGCATCAATAAGGCGCCGTAATTGTAGTTTCCCCTATGTAGGAAGATTAATCAAAGACACTCGTTTCTTCCGTAATCGTGTGAATCGGCCAAGTCGCATCAAACTCAGAAGCCGCGAGACTCCAAAGCTGTCGATTCCCCTCCTGCAAATCGTCGCGTGCCACAGTCATGGGTCCCACACCAGCATCCAGAGATGATCTTGCCAGTCGTGTCCTCCCACAGATGATTCTTTCCGACAAGTCCAATCCATTAACCAGACCCCATATCCCCTTGTCAAGCGAACTCACAGTCGCAGAAAAGGCGGCGGCGAGGTTTTCTGTCAAAGGCAATGCGATCGGTGGGTATAATCGAGTCAAGTGTACCGATCTTCACATCAAGCAATTCATCAGTCACCGGAGGGTGCGGTAACCTTGGGATTGAGGCAGCACGTGCCCTCCTGGAGCATGGCGCGTCGGGTGTGTCGCTATTTGACGTCAATCCAGTGCAAGCGCAGGGTGTTGTTGATAGGCTGCGATCTGATTTCCCATCGGCAAAGATCATTACGAAGAAGGTGGACGTTCGCGATCAGCAGGTCGTTCAAGCAGCCGTCGCTGAGACTGCTAACGAGCTCGGAAGCTTAGATATTCTCCTGTGCTTCGCAGGTGTGGTCGCTTGTAACCACGCCCTTGATGTTGCCCTTGAGGAGTGGAAGCGTACGCTTGACATCAATACGACAGGAAGCTGGTTGTGTGCTCAAGCAGTGGCAAAGTACATCCAACCTCGTTTGAACTCGAAACTCGCCTCCTGACAGTCCGAAAGACAGATGGTCGAGCAAGGGACGGGCGGCAGCATCGTCTTCACGGCATCCATCTCTGGCCACAGTGTCAATTTTCCCCAGCCACAAGTCTCGTACAACGTTTCCAAGGGTGCACTCCTGCAGCTAAAGAGCTCTCTTGCAGCCGAGTGGGCTCGGTATGGTATTCGTGTCAACAGCATCAGCCCAGGTTATATGGATACAATATTAAATGAAGGTCCAGGGCTTGAAGAAGCTCGGAAGCTATGGTACTCGAGAAACCCAATGGGACGCATGGGGGACCCGAGCGAGCTGACCGGTGTCGTGGTGCTCCTCTGCAGCCGTGCGGGGAGGTACATCAACGGGGCGGATATTCTTGTGGATGGTATGGTCCGCAATCCAGGTCCAAATTGAAATACCTAACAAATGTTGCTCAGGCGGTGGATCTGTCTTTTGATTTTTCCAGTATGTGGGCTGCGGAATCAAATTACGGCGTATATAACACGGATCGTGGACATACCGACGACCCGGGGGAAAAGAGGGGTGGTCATTGAATAAGTGTGAAATACAAAGTTTCGGGGCCATTACTCTTGAACCGACGATAGCCCTATCGTTTTTTTTGCGAAGAAGCATGGTCGATCTTCCGCGAGTGCTCAATCACTCACTTTCATAGTGCGGGGATCCAATTGCTGCGACTAATAGTTCGTGGATACTTACAGTGTCCGAGTGTCGTCACCGTCGTCGTCCGAAGGATAGTAGATTGAAATTAAAAGTTAGAAGCTTTATGCACCAGCCAGGTGGCACTGTGAAATTGAATGGATTCGCTGAAACCGTCACCGTGGAGCCAGGCCAATAATAGTCTCGAAGTTCACTTACCTACCGAAGCTCCACCATAAGAGTCGCCATGAAAAGAGAAGGTGAACGCAGAGAAAAACGCGGCAAGCATTGGCGTTGCGGATCCGCCTGTAGTTGAGTCTCCGTAGCTTGAACGTGGCTGTAGGATACTTGCAAGTTGGAGGATAATTCATTCTCGAGACTCGCAGGCCAGAATGGTCGAGAGCGGGTCTAGACTTTTACGAAAAGAGGAAAAGATAAGGATGAAAAGATTCAAAATGAAAGAACAGAAGGACCTAAATTGGTGGAAAATCACTGCAAATCAACAGACAGGCGACATTCATGTGAACGTTCAATCAGACGTGGCATACTTATCCCAGCTTGCCCCGTCGGGATTAAGCGTGAGCGCTAATGCTCGCATCGACCTCGCACTGATGCGGCCGTCCTTTTCACTTACCAACCACATTCTTCTTTTAAAGTGAGTGCCAGCACGCTCGAATGATATTAATTCGTGTACGCTAACAACGTTTTTTCAGCGACATTGCACAGATCCCCTCTGACGGCGATCTTGTCAAGTCAACATCCACACTCTTTTCAAATTAACATTCATTACACTCTTATATCGTATCAGACATGTTTACGCCTCCCCCCTCACCTTTCCCATCCAAAAGTTCTGAATTGCCCGAGCTGGAAATGACTAATGATACCCCCACACACGCTATCCCATCTGCGTTCCCCATCCATCCATACCAATCCAAGCAAAAATATACCCTTACGCTTCGCTGGACGATCTTATTGGTGCCAGTAACTCTCATCGCAATCGGCCTTTCCACACAATTTTTTATTCATCCAGCGCCGTTTGATGCCTTTTCGCCAACCTCAATCCACGGGTGGACATCATGGACCAAAAGCTTGACCGACTGGTCACTGCATGAGAGACACAAACCTACCAAGGACCTCTTGCAGCTCGCAGTAGTATCTAACACCAACGCATCACCCTTCATCAGGAGGAGTACGCCTTCAACCACACCCGTACCCACCATTCCAATAAATCCAACTTTGCCAACTCCATTTCCCCAGCCCTATGACACAACTTTGTCGTCAAATTTCTCGACCACATCCTGCTACAATTTCTTCCTTAACATGACGCAAACAGATGCTTTACGATCCTGCCGCCCTTTCTCCCTTTTGCTCACTCATTCTCAAGCATTTATTCAGGTGCGTCTTTTTCCTAGATGGCATCCCACACACTGTCCAACATCACTGCCTCGGTGCTGTTGCACAAGCAGGTACAAGATGATATAAATGCAACAAACGCGGTCGTTTGGGGGATGTGCAACACTGCCCTATCCCCAAATCAGTGTGACTTGAACATGGCGTGGTTTGCGTCGTCACTACGTTCTTCATGTGCTACCGATTTGAGTGACCAAAACCTTTTTGCAGTCAGCGCATTAACAGGTACGATATGAATAATAGCGTCGCTGGGTGGGGTCCTGACAATGAAACACTTTTACGCAGGTCTTCAAGCATTTAACTTGATGCGGCAAGCAGCGTGTTCCGTGGATCCTGTGGCGAATGCATATTGTTACATCGAAGCTGTGGCGAGCTCTGATCCTTCCAGCTATTATTTCTACCAGCTACCCCTCGGACAGACAGTGCCCAAAATCACCAGCGGGGCGTGTAACTCTTGCACGAAGAGTCTCATGTCAATGTATTTAGCTGCACTGAGCAGCGCAAATGCCACCAGCTTGACAGGATTGCAGGCTACGTACGGTGACGCAGCAAACAAGCTGAACAGTGTGTGCGGATCGTCCTACGCCCAAAGTACGAGCGTGGCGTCCTCATCGGCGCCGCCAAGCGTCAAATTGACGAGCGTGGGAGGGGCCTGGGCTGTGCTGCTGGGTGTGGGTGTACTATCAACTTCATTGTCGTCATAGGAAAAAGTAGGGTCGATTCGGATTTGTTGCCTGGGACAACGCGTTGGGCGATCGTGTTTCACAATTTTTTGGGGTACTATTTATGAGTTTTCTTTGCGGATCTACTTACATAGGCGTGCGGGCTACTACTTTGCATTTGGGTTCATTCTTACTACATTCACAGCATCAGCTATCCTATTCTTATGAGGTCAACTGCTATGCATTCACTGCCTTCTCGTGTGTATTGACCGCAGTCTGCTGCTGCTCAGTTGCATGATAGCAAATTTAAACTTGGCTATCTGTGAAAACTGTTATGTTAGTCTCAGGTTGAGTGAGATTTTTGACTTGCACTGGTCAACTGGTCCAGTCACCACTAGTACTGGAGCATATAGATACTGGCGAGCCTAGTCACTGAGTCTCAGGTTGATCAAATGTGTATTTTTCTTGTTTTCAACATGCACTAATTTCCCCGATTCGACTCGGCGAACTTTTGTGTGCTTTAAGGCATCAGTTTGCACCTTTCCATCACGTCGATCCTGTATTTAAGTAAGCTAAAAATTCGCCCGGTCCTCGCCCATGGCCTCGAGTCGGCGGATATCAGTGTCTTTTGATCGCGAAGACAACGGACGCCATGCGAGTATTTTCCTAATTCGGCGAATCTATGTCAGACATCGTTAATATTGAAGAATCGACTTGGCATGATACTTTCATTTTGGACCACTAGCTGGTCTTATCACCCTCCTTCAATACTTTCCTAGACCCGCACACGACTACTGAGATCCCGCGGAACACCCGTTGTCACATGTGCACTGCCCCCTTCTATGCTTCTTGTTCATTCCTTGTGACCGAACAGCCATGTTGCACTCTCGACTGCGGGTACGTGTTGGACCGTCAATGGACAAGCTTGTCTGTATCACAGACAAAGTGAACAGCGGAAAGGCCCACGACGTATCTTCGGAATTGTTCCAAGGCAAGGTCGCCATTAACATCAAAGGTTTCACCAATCCCTCTGGCGAGGAGCTTTCCGCGGAGTACTTTGATCGAGAAGATAGGAAAGGGATAACGTGGAGTATTCAGGTTCGGGGTGCGTCTGAGGTCCTCGGACATCAGCGACTGTTTTTCCTGATGCTGTGTGGCAATTATATCAGGCCGGTTCCTACAACCGACTTCTGCGGATGATGTTATGTTCGGAAATACGTTCGACAAGCGTTTAAAGCTGCCTTGGGGTGCTGGTGTTGCACTCAAGTTCATGAAGTGAGTATGCTGTTGTATTCGTCCAGTTTCAGACACTGCAGCATACGGCGACAAGAGCTAATAATGATGTACAGATACGTCGATCCTACCTTGGAGCATGATTTGATGTCAGAGACGAAGCCGTGGGCCCTTTCACCATTGATTTCAACGATGCCCCATTTTGTGCACGAAAGAATAGACGACAGACGAGCTTCTCCCGTGCCAGAGCACAAACAGTGGGAGTCCTCGTTTCCACCCTCGCAATCAATAGGGGAGGATACCTCGCAGTTGCAATTTGCGATTGCGTCCTCGAATTCCTCTAGTTCTACGTATTTTACGCCATCCTCGTCCAATTCTTCGTTTGTGACTCCATCCTCGTCGTTATCAATTACTTCATCTTCGTCTGACCTCTCGAATTTTCCGAAAATGCCTGGTTCACTGGGCGTCTCGGTAAAGAATTCACTCCAGTTGCCTTTTGAAAAAGCGCACTTGAAGAAGAATAAGAAGAAGAAGAAGATATTTGGTCGTGCGCTGGATCTGCGGACTACAGGCGATCGTAGGTCATACTTTAGCAGTCCTCAACATCGGCAAGAGATTGTATTTGGACCCGAAGTATGTCGCTTATCATTTCAATCACTCCCTACTGATAACCTCCATTAGGACTTGATCACGACAGATTTTTGCTATGGGTATTTACAATTCAATCCGACTCTTGCCTTAAGGCTTTCAGGTGGTATGACATTCGACCTCATGAAGTACTGGGATAGACATCCTGTCAGGTTTGTTTGCTGCAAACGGAAAAAGCCAGAAGACGGGGAACGCAGTGATGGGCAACCTACAGGTGACTTATATTGGATTGTCTCGATAGAGACTGCAGATGAAAGTGATATACATCAGGAAGTTTCGGGGGCAGCACAGGATACATGACATGATATATACGGATATTTAATTAACATTCACATCTTGTATTAGGTATAAAGGACAATGGACGCAGCTACTAGATGGTTAGGGGTAGTTTTCCCTTAATGGGGGCGTTTACATCATGTGGCCGTGCCACTTTGCCTGCTCCGAGTTGGCAGCAGGCAGCATCACGTTGAACCATAATATTGTCAGTACACCAAGATAATGATTCAGATATGCCGTGCGGAAGACGGCGAATCATATCAGGTATATTGCACCAGAATCTTCGGTATCTTAGACCCGCAACACTTACTTCAAACAACAGGTCAATGCTAACTTACGAGACATTGAGAGGCACGTCTATGCCCAAGCCCTGTTTTATACCGCACTAATGGTTGTCTTACAGGCGAGGGAGCTTAGAGGCATTCTTGAATCAGGAGACAGGCGTGGATCAGGAGGCCATCTTAGCTTACCTTTCGGATGGCACGCGCTTGCGTACCGACAATGTTCGTGAGCTGGTGGGTGCCCATGACCAGGCAAGTCATGTTCTTACTGTAAACGCGGAAAATATCAACTCCATCAACAGACTATCTATGTTTTCAATAAGTATTATCTGGATTTCGACTTAAACGACGTGCTTCACGAACTAAGGGTTAACCCACCACTACAACCTCCAATTGAAGGTGCGTGGCTCAAGCAATCTTTGATATTTTGACATCAACAAAGTATCACAGAGTCAATTTCCACAACTCCTCCATATCGGCCTTCACAACTCGCCTCATCTTACCTTCGCACAGCACATACGCACCTCGAACACATCGTCCATACCGTAGCCACCCTTCACCGCCAACACCAAGCAGCCCAAATCGCATCCAGCAGCCTCGAACTGAATGTTCTCGCCATAGCCGATGTTTTCGATGGCATCGCTATGACCGCCCGCAAGGACCTCGAGCGCCAGGCCGCGCTCCTTGCAGGTTTGAATGCGGATTTGGAAATCATAACCCGCGTGAAGATACATGTCGAATTTATGTCGCCTGCTGTGAGAACTGCAATTGAGAATGGAGAGCGGCCGAGGACGCTGGGTGATTATGTGTCGAATGTGAGGATGAAACAGGTCGCTGATGCGTGTGCGAGGACACATGGTACGTAATTGAAAAATTTGGGAGATGACCCTCTTATATCGTCGGTTTAGAGGAGCTCCGGGCTCAGTTCCAAGACGCCGAGAAGTCGGCAGCTAGGTTAACGAACGGAACTGATTCTGTGCGCGCAACAGTTATGAATACGCAGTTCGTGTGCCTCATCCTATGATAGTATGCCCATCTCACTCGTTGATAGAATTCTGGAGGTTGCAGACGCATCAGGCCGTCGGGCGCAGGAGATTCTCGAAAAGGCATCAGACATTACATCAGCTCTTGAGAGTCCTGCCACGGATCCAAATAGCCTTCTTCGTGGTATGTCCGACTCATAGATGCAATAACAAGATAATCATGTTGCAGAGCTAAAACACCTTGACGGTGCACTGCGAAACGAAGTACGAGACGTTACCGAAGCCAAGGTTCGTCGTCATAGCCGATGAAAATGTCCTTACTGACGCTTCACAGAACGCATATACCGAGCAATGTATCGGCGTCCTTCGACAAATCAGCGCTTTGAACATCGACATCGTGGAGCTACCAACGACCCTCACTAACCTGCAAGGTAAATTCAGGGCCAAGAATAGTTTCTCGCACATACAAAGGCTTCACAATATGTTGTATGCATATTGCGCCACTGTCGTTGAGATCGTGCGACGTAAGGAATTTGGTTAGTCAACGCAGTATTGCGTGACCTCAAGTCTGATCTCTTAAATGCAGCTCACTTTTTCTATCAGCGCGCGCAAAGCATTTTGGAAGTCATGGCCAAACTGTCGTAAGTCCACGAACTTGTTGCGATACATTGTTACAATTCCTGACGAGTCTGTAGTGCAAGCGAACGGAAGCGCCGACAGGTATATAGAGGGGAAGTGCATGGTCAACTGCCCTTCGATACGAAAGGAATGGATGATGTCGTACCGACCATCGACTTTTCTCCTTCCGGTAGCAAAGAGCCATCGTATTCGCTGAACCGACAAGACGTTGATGGTATTGTTTTGTCTACTAGCACATTGGCCAAACTCATAGTGAAATATCAGTACTGCTTCAAGTCCTGAGCGATCTGGAGTCATGGGCGCGGTCGGGTTCAGATCCTGTGGCGATGGGCTCAGTACAAGAAGCAAGAAGTGCAGTGGATAAGCTCATAGCCAAGATGGATAATCTGGAAGCAGGGTTCGACCGTATCGCTGAGCGATCTTGTGAGTGAAATCAATTGCCAAATCCATCTCTTACTAACGTGGTCCAAGTACTCTCGGCATCACGATTGTCCTCGTCACGCAGAAGGCGTAAGTCGATACCTTTATATTTTTGTTCAAATATGGCTCACATAAGCCACAGTAACGGAGGCGGACGAACACGCATTCCAGGAACTAGCTGAGCAACTGCGCGAAATGGAAGAAGCCCAGGCAAACCAGGAAAAGCTGATACAACAAGAGCGGACGTCCTTTCAAGCTGAAATACATCGACTCCATAGCGACCTTCAAACTACTGAACTCACATCTCACTCCGAGCGGGAACGTGCGGATATATTGGAACGTGAGCTGCACCAAGCCAAAGCGCAGATTGAAAGCGAGGTCGCGGCCCGACGCATACTGGAGCGTCGCAATTCGGAGCTGGCCCAAGACCTCGAAAAAGAGCGACAGAATCGTGTTCTGGCACTCGTTGATGCAACGGAACAGACACGTGCAGTCGAAGTAATGAGGCAGGAGCTATCACAGGTCCGTTCGCAAGCAGAGGAAGTGAAAGCTTTGGAAGCTAGGAACGCGTTGAAAGTTGCTCAGCTGGTCGAGGAGCAAGCAACAACTCTGCGGAACTTGGAAGCAGCACGTGTTAGAGGGGAGAATCTGGAAACCCAGATCCAAACCGCTCGCTCTGAATGCGAGGAGGTGAACAGAGCATTGAAGAACACCAACCTGGAGAAAGATAGATTACTTCGGTTACAGGCTAACGAGCACGATCGCATCATACGTGATCACATTGCCGAAGCTGATGGCGACCGGGCTGTTCTTGAACACCAATTCTCAGAGCTCAGAGCACAGCTTGAAGATACTGAACGGCAACTGAAGGAGGCGCGCTCACAAACCGAGTTAACCAACGCAGATGCTATGGGTCTGCGTGAGGAGCTTCAGCGGGTCGAGCATGAGCTTCGGGAGGCAAGGCACATAGAGAGAATCCTTCGAGACGACTTGACAGCTGGACGGTCCTCCCAGTCTGACTACGAGCATCGATTGGAAAATAGTGGTCGTCTGGTTGCTCAGATGCTCGATGTCGCGATTGCTTTCCGAAATTCGCATTGCAAAGCGCTTTCACTCGTGCATAATCTCACTAGTCATCCCAGTTCATCCTCAAAGCACGCACAGCTTGCCGAATCTACATTCACATCCATCCAACGCCATGGACAAAGTGCCGGTGCGCAAGTCGATGAGCCCCCTCCAATTGATCCATCAGATCTTCTGGGTGCCCTAGAATCATTGCGTGCCTTTGATCATGACCATTTCTTGGAAGCGGTGGCCAGAACAGGGTCCATCATCCGGAAGTGGCAGAAGCAATGCAAGGAATACCGAGAGCGCGCGAAGGGCAAGATCTCTTTCCGAAATTTCGCCAAAGGAGATTTAGCGCTATTCCTTCCAACCCGGAATTCCATTTCAAAGCCTTGGGCGGCGTTTAATGGTACGTACCCATATTACTACGAGGATGAAATTTCTCCCGACATTGTTCTCGACATGTAGTTTCATTCCCGCATTACTTCCTTTTGGCTACTGGCCATCTTGCCGAACAGCTGAAAACAAGAGAATGGATAGTGGCAAGGATAACATCTATTACTGAACGTGTTGTGGATGGCAAGGTGTGTACAGTGTGGTTTATACTGTTGTATATGTCTTCATCGCCCGACCAGGACCCATCCAGCAATCCATATGGTTTAGGCGATGGCGTAAAGTATTATATGTTGGAGGTGGAAGACTGGACTCAAGCAGGCCAGATGAATAAGCGGAGGCCCGCTGTCCGAAAGGTTTCAGCGTTATCGGATCCTGAAACAGACCGCAAAACAAACTCAGATCCTCCCGAGCCGTCTCCTAGCCCACCACCGGCGCCTCCCCAATCTGAATTTGAAAGTGTTTTCAGTGCTACCCAGCCTCCCACATCATCGTCCTTCCCCATCAGGGCACGAGCGAACTCTACACCGGTTGCTGGTCCGTCTTCATTGTCTCGTCTACTTGCCCAAGCCCCTCCTGAGGGCTCAATGGAAATTATTCCATCCTCGCGGGATGTCTCTCCCCCTACTACCCCTCCACCACCGGCTCCACTTCCTTCGCCGCCGACGCAACTAGTTGATCTGATTGTACAACAGCCTGCTTCATCAGCCCATGCTCCACATATACCATCTCCACTGCGTCCAGGTTCGCGCGCATCTCGCGGCTCCTCGTCCTCTAGGTTCTCCGCGGCGCGGCTTCCGCCCCTTGCATCTGTCTCTGCTTCTCCCACTGCCGTGAAAGCAGTGGCTACTACCGCTCTTACAGAACATGATTTATCCTCAATATCTCCTCCGCATGAATATTCAGCCAATGGAGGGCCGCCGTCGCCACAAGGCTCGTTGTCCGAAGGGATGACCAACATCTTTATCAACAGACACCGGACTATATCTCATGTTCCCCGGTCCTCTCCATTGGCGTCTAGCAATTTCTCTGGCGCGCCATCTGCTACTAGAACACTTGCCAGCTTAGCCAGTAATTTCGTGCCTTTCGGGAGAAGCAAGAAGGTGGATGCGCCTGCCCCCATCACCGAGGGGGGGCATGTTCGCGATCAAGCCGGGGGAAGTGAAGTATCCGCCAGTGACATGCTGAGACGGGTCACGCCTCATAGATAGCTCTGGCCAAAATGCATGCGGTGCGGGGTTGGGCGCTTCTGTCCACGATCGCTGTTCACCTTGATCGATTAGTACTAGTAGTAGTACATCTAGTTTGAATTCCTAATTTGGTCGGAACATGTGCATGAATGATAGCATCATGTGATCGGATCGACTTTCAACTTCATTGGAGGATCTCTCTGCAAGATTCCTCCCTTGCAGCCCTTAAGCGTACTACGGCAAGTAGTACTAGCATCGGATGGTACATCACCTTCGGGAATCAGTTATTGCGAGTCGGTGACCTGTTTGAATTCGATTATTCACGTACAGGGTTGCAAAGTTTTTTGCACAAGCTCTTTTTCACGCCGCGCCAGGTAAATTTCCAAATTATTGTGTAGCCTAAGAGTTTTACATGCAGTTTTGGCCCACGAAGGACTGAAGGGGACGAAGAACTCTGAACCCGGGAAAAAATCGGCAAGCCGTGGATGCAGTATTCTAGCCAAATCTACTTATGCTGCCTACGTGGAACGATGCGACTCGATTGACGAAGTACTAATAAACACAACTTAAATGGGTATAGTAGGAGATTCTTCCACTCAGGCCCCCTTTCCGGTCGCCGGTACTCTGGCCAAGGTCTGCTTTCAGTCTCATCAAAGCATCGTGACTAACTTTCATGCTAAAAAAGCCGCCTATGATCCTATTTCAAGGGAGAGGTGAGGGGGCAGCTTGATTCAGTGCACATATGCATGCTGCCAGTGAGTCTGCTGATGCTGCCGCGCTGGGAACATCATCTTATTCCGGCATAACGGTATATTCCCCGACAGAATCAAAATGCACGGGTGTTGATGTTAACTTGTTTATAAGCTCACCGTCAAGGTTTTTCCGTCTTGATGTATGATGGATCGCTGAAATGAAAAAGAATGCTCCATGGACAGCCTTGGACAGCGGGGTACCTAAGGGGAATTCTCAGCTGCCGAACTATATCCGGTCCGTTACTTCGTGCATAAAACCTACTGCCCGTAGCTTCCCTGAATGATTGTCCGTAACCTTTCTTCCCTTGGCCATCTCACTATAGAGATTGATCATGGGTGGTGTTACTGCTGTCTCCAGTCAAGACTCTTCATTTGCGCATCTCATTGATGGGAGGAGGAAGTGGTACAACAACAGGCGGTAAGCAACCATAGTTGAACGCTTCTGGTTCTGATCGATGTAAACGCATCATAGGCTCATCGCTCTCAACGCCTGGATTATGCTCCTGTGCGTATTTTTGTCCGTTCCGTCACTCCTCTGCCAAATGTTTTTTTCTCTAGTCTCATCACTTCCTCGACAAATGGGTACGACGGCAGTATGATGAACGGGCTGCAGTCTCTTCCCCAGTGGGAGAGCGCCTTTAACAATCCATCTGGCAGTAAACTGGGTCTTTTGAACGCCATTCAGGCAAGCTTCTTTTGTACCTGCGTTGGTGATCTTTATTGATGATTGACCACGCAGAATATTGGTGCTCTAGCAGGCTATCCATTTGCCCCTTACATGTCGGATGGCATAGGTCGCCGTAAGACAGTGTTCTTTGGTGCAACAATTATGTGCATTGCTACTGCCATACAGACCGCCTCCCAGTCCGTGGGCATGTTCATTGGTGCTCGATTCCTTATCGGTTTTGGTGTAACTTTTGCTGGTCAGTACAATCTACTTGCGCGTATAATTAATAAATTAGCTGACACGCTATGTATAGCCAATGCCGCACCAATGTTGGTCACCGAGATTTCGTATCCCACGTACCGTGCTCCCCTGACATCCCTCTACAATTCCCTTTGGTATTCTGGTTCCATCATGTACGTCTAATTATGTGAATCCGCCCGTCGGATCTTGGACACTGATGGGATCATTGACATTAGTGCTGCCTGGACGACTTATGGCACTTTCAAGATTAACAGCACATGGGCATGGCGTATGCCTTCTCTCCTTCAGGGTATCCCATCCGTCCTGCAGTTTGTTCTTATCCTGTTTGCCCCTGAGTCACCTCGTTGGTTGATCAGAAATGGTCGGGAGGCCGAGGCTCTCAAGACCCTTGCCTATTACCATGCCGATGGTAATGAGTGAGCCGCTTCATTTTGACCGATTTCACAACCTGAAGCATTTTTCTCAGGCAAGATCCTTTGGTTTTGTACGAGTTCGAAGAGATCAGGGCCGCTATTGAGTATGACCATACTGGTCGGTCTTGTTTTACTTGCTGCACTGCGCTTTTTTACATGAACACTTTTAGTTGCCTCCAATGTCGGCTGGAAGTCGCTTATTGCCACTCCTGGCAACAGGAAGCGTATGCGCATTATCGTCGCTCTTGCCTTCTTCTCTCAATGGTCTGGAAACGGTCTTGTTTCGTACTACCTCACAAAGGTCTTCAATGAAATTGGTATCACCAGTTCAGGCACTCAGTTGCTCATCAACGGTATTTTGCAAATATGGAACTTAGGATGGGCGGTCTTCGCTGCGTTCATGGTCAACAAACTCGGTCGTCGCTTCTTGTTCTTACTTTCCGCTTCTCTGATGACACTCTTCTACATGGCACAAGCTATCTGCTTCGCTGAGTACGCTGAGCATGGTCACCCTGCTGCCGGACACGCTGTCATCGCCTTCATCTTCCTCTTCTACGCGGCATACGACGTAGCATTCACACCTCTCATTGTCTCCTACACCGTGGAAATTCTGCCGTACAACATTCGCGCAAAGGGCTTCAACGTCTTCAACTTCGTCATCTCTCTTGCGCTCATATTCAATCAATATGTGAATCCAATCGCACTGGACGCCCTGTCGTGGAAATACTACGTATGTTTTTGGACGTTGCCTTGCTCTGAAATTTTGCTGAACGGTCATGTTAGATCGTTTATGTCTGCTGGCTCGCTTTCGAATTCGTCTTCCTGTGGTTCTTCCTCATTGAGACTAAGAACAGGACTCTTGAAGAAACTGCAGCCCTCTTTGATGGTGACGATGCACTGGACCAGATTGCAAACAGGGCAGAGGGTGCACACGAAGTGTATGAAGACGGTTCATTGGAGAAAAAATCTTTCAGCGGGGACAACGAGGTGTCCAGAGCTTAATTTCTCCATGTATCCCATCTTGGATGATGCTGTTCCGATGTTCAGAGGGCTTTTTTGGGTATTAATTACATTAGGCACATGACCATCCATACGCAGAACGTGACACCACTCTGCCTTCTACCCATGTACGATATATATAACGAAGGGCATTTTTGACTCACTCTGTTTTAAGCGTTACATCAATCCATGTGGCGTGATTCCATATGCTCCAACCTAGTTCCAGTGCTTGCCTGGGCCACTTAGGAGTCAAAGCTCGATTCAAAAATACTCTTCCCCGCGTGTTCCCCGCAGTCATATGGACACGTATCAATCTAGGGGCGACCTAGGTTGATGAGATCGAGTTCACAGGGAGGCCTTGGAAAGCCGTTCAATGCCACACGCATCACGGCGAACGTCAGAAATGAGTATGTACAAATTTCATAATATACCACAACGTTTACTGTGACAAAAAGAAAGAAAGAAATATCTGGTAGTTGCGGCGAAGCATTAGGAGCACAAGACGGAATGAGCTATGTGCATAAAAACCTATAGCACACGAAGGCCACGAGGTAGCACAATACGGAACATGATCGACAGAATATGGACAGAAAGGGCACCGTGGGTGGGTTAGTCCAATGAGTGAATAGATATGTAAGAATCGTAACATGGTGGGGTGTACTTGCAATGGATTTTCCCTCCACACACACAACCCCGAAAACGTCCGTACAATAACGCAGCTCGCGCATTCTCAGCCATCTTGTTACCATCGGTTAATCAGCCCAATGATCACCTTCACAGTATGCCTTGTCGCCAATGTAAACCGCACAATTACAACCAGCAATGAACAATACAGAATGATAAGAGGGAACGTCGATGACTGAAGAATGAGTGAAGGCACGGCCGGCCCTGCTCGACTCAGCCCATCTTGCTGTCCTTCTTCTTCTGCTTACGCGGTGGCGTTACTGGTCGGCCCATGTTCATCCCTCCGTATGGATACTTGGCCTTCTTCTCAGCAGGTTTCAGGATCTGGATGTCAAGGTCAGACTCAATCAAAGAACATACAGGGAAGCTAGTATCGTACCTGGAAGGAACATAATAGGGTCTCATCCACACTCATCATCGCACCTGCGTTATCGAATTCTCCGCAGTAATTAGGCGCTGAGAATAACGTGACCAAATGCCGCTTTGCAAAAAATTCATAACCGTCCTCAACGACCTAATTCCATGGCGTCAGTCAGCGACAAAACACTCGGGGCCCGTGCGGGCGCCGCCAGCAAAGCGCGGCATACCTGATGAGCTCTACAGATGAGGTCCATGTCATGTTTCTGCAAAAATCGGGAGACCACGTCGGGTCCAAATGTGAAGGATACTCCTCGGTCATTCTCCGACCATCCAGTGATATCCTTGTCGGGATCTGACCATAGTAGATCACATAGCAAACCTTGGTCGAGTAAGACACCCAAACCCAAGCAAGATGCACAGCAAACCTACCTGTGTCAGGAACATCCGTAGGTCTCATCACTCTCCGTATTTGCTCCATGGACTGAAGATCAGGGCTGAGACCGCCGTGCATTGTAAAGATCTTTTCGTCAATGATAGCGGCTATAGGGAGACAATTAAAGCAGTCCGTAAACGTCTTCCACAATTTGATATTGTAACGCCGTTTGCCTGTCAATGTCATCAGAGCTCCATCGTCAAGAGTCATAGCACAACTCACATTCATCATAGAAGCCATAGATTCGGTTTATACTTGCACACTCGTGGTTGCCCCGGAGAATGAAAAAGTTTTCAGGGTATTTGATCTTGTAGGCGAGGAGGAGACAGATAGTCTCGAGAGACTGCTTCCCCCGATCGACATAGTCGCCAAGGAAAAGATAGTTTGCTTCTGGTGGGAACCCGCCATACTCGAAAAGTCGGAGTAGGTCATAATATTGACCGTGGATGTCACCTAGCCGAAGGTGGACCCGAATGAGTCATCCCGATGAACCCATAATACTGAGCGATACTGACCGCAAATCTTTATGGGGGCCTCTAATTCAAGCAATATTGGTTGATTTATGAATATCTCGCGGGCTTTTGTGCAGAGATATTTGATCTCGTATTCTTGTAGCTGGACAGGTTTGCCTGGGCGGTTGCCTCGCACTGGATGCAAAAGTTGGGTTAACACCTGCTTTGTAACATATTACGGGCGGCCCATCTAGAAATGGGCGGAGGTTATGAGCGCTGCTGCGTGCATGTGCATCCCATCATTTTTTTCCAAGGTTGCTTGCTGTGGTGCTCACGCGGCCCCACATTCACCCATGCTTGTGATTGTGCACCGCAATGCACCAGCCCGCCTCAAACGCTGACCCGTTATGTTCCTTCCTTCCACCGCCCTGCACCTCAAGGTCCGAAATCTGCTCTCCAAGGAGCCTATGAGTCAGAGCACGAGCCACTCACCCTCCAACAAGCGGTCAATAACTGAGTCCAGATCGATCTCCGTCTGCGAATCTGCCATGACTGGTCTAACTGAATGTGCTCAGGACGTCGGACTTGACGTGAAGGATGGTATGAGGAGAGAAAAAGGGTGAAATAACCGCGAGAAGGAAGATCGTTTTCGGCGTTGTAGAGTTGGATTTTGGTGCGTTTTTTAAACGGCTTGTGAGATTTGGAGAGGGATAGTCGTTCAGCTGACGATGGCTGCCAGAACCAGGTAAAGAAAAGGTAAAATGAGAATATCGATGAGGGAAAACACCAAGGATCCAGATAACAAGCAACCTGGATGAGCAGATCGGTGTCAAGGCAAACACCGAACCTCGGCTCAAAACGGAAACAATCCGTGAGAACTTTCTCTATCAACAAGAAAAAAGATACTCTTGTTTGTAATGGTAGGTGCGACGACAAGGATACCAACACACTCGTGTAGTATAATACAGCAAAGCAGGTACGAACATAAGAAACACGCAAACAAGGTGCCATCGCAAGCTACAGCACCACTGCAGAGAGTACTCCTCCATCACCAGCCTGAGTGTTCTCGCTTACTGGTCGTCGATTTCTTCTCCGTCGACGCCTGTAGACACATTTGAGAAACATACAGTACCGAGCCAAAGAAAAAAACATACCTCGGGAACATCGGCCCTTTGGGCATGACACGATGATCAAGGTCAAGTGAGATGTTCGTGCCCGCATGGAAACCCTGAATGCAATGTGAACATTGAACTGCCTGACTCGTACTTAGAACCCACCTCTATCCACTCCACAACGGAAGGCACGTCTGCTGCCTGCAAGAGAAATTGTTCCCCCTCTAACCGTACCCTTATCACGTTCTTCCGCTTTAAGTAATCATTCCCGAGGCCGCTCTCAGCGTGCTGGAGTGTATATGCACGGATCAAATCGCCTTTCCCAGGCTTTTGTATCTCGCCGCTCCGCAATTGCATCCTCGATGAAAGAAAGCTGAGTCGAGATGGAGCTCGTGGTGTCAGAGGTGATGTCCTCCGTGAAGTTGTCTCCTGTGAGGCTGAACTAGACACAGAATTACGACGGCTGTTCGGCTCGCTCACAGGGAGTAGCTCCATTCCCCCGTTCGTCCCAGGAGATGACATACCCCTACCTCGCGATTGTGGCCCACTCGATGGGCCACTGTTCCGCCACGGGGTCAAGAAGCTGGCGCCGGACAGCCTCCTATTGGCCCGCGACATCGAAGGCGTCGTGGATTGATTCGTAGCTCTTGACGATTGCGATTCGCTCCGCGGCCTGTGTGGCGTAGGAGGGGGTGATCTTGACGAGGATGCAACCGGTTGGTCGACCGCTATCTTCGAAGGGGCCGCAGGACTCTCATCCCTTCTTTTCGAAGAAGGCGCTGGGCTCTTGTCAGTTTTCCGCGCTGGCGCATGATATCCACTACTTAAGTCACCAACGCCGACACGTCTCTCCCACCACTCTCCAATAATGCCCGCCCCGCTCGCGCCGGGAGGACACTTGTACACACGGAGTGTCGTCCCTTCAAGCTCGCAAAACACACGTCTCCATTTCCTGTCCTTTGCCTGAATACCAGGCGAACTAAACTCCATCTTGAGCGGCATAATAGCGCTGAGATACAATGAATTGCTATATGGCGGTAACCGCTCGCGACCTTCGTCCTCATGGAATTGGAACGGAGGTGCACTCTTCGGCGGGCGTGGGTCAAAGGAAGGATACGGAGGTGGGTCCGACGAGGAGGTGAAAGTAGGCATGGATGTGCGCCGCATAAGCCTTCCCATTAGATGGTCCGTGTTATTGCTCTCGACAGATTCGGCAGTGTTCGCAGAAACGGAGGGTACATTCGATTGCACTGTGTCGCGTGACTTTTTGCGTTTTAGTTGCAAGTCTCTCCGCGATACACTCAGGTCAATCATGCTGCGAGATGGCGCGCGAGACAGACTGGGTGCGTGGCTGACCTCGAGGGAAGGCTGTGCACGATAAAGCGAAGGCGTAGGCGTGATTCGCCGCCGAACATTGATAGACTCTGCCAAAGGTGTTTTTGGAAAGAAGGGTGTAGGCGTAGAGGCGTCCTGCCTCGGTGTCAAGTCCGCAAGCTTTCCATATGCCTTGGACGATAGATAATCAATGGCATTGTTGGGAGTGGGGGTAGACTCCCCTCCTGAAGATGGCGAAGCAAAGGGTCGAGAAGAATGACCAACGACTGGAGGGACCATGTCAACAACTTTGGTATGGAACTCTCACAGCGGAGAATGAGATAAAAAACGACCTGTACCTATACTTGGCATTTCATCCCCATCACCGTCCTCGTCACTCTGGTGCTCCGAGTCGTCATTTCTTAAACCCTCGTCTCCATCACCCTCATTATCATCCTCATCGTCGTCATCGTCGTCATATTCGATAGCGGAGTCTGGCTCCTCTGGATCGACATCGGGTCGTCCGTGAACACTTAACGATGGCACATGCTGAAGGCGCACAACTGGCCGCACAGCGGTCTCTGGAGCAGGGGTAGACACAGGTAAAGTTGGAAGATTCAAGATTGGCATACGATGCCTTGAAACAATAGAAGGGGAAAGACGGAGGCCACGCTCGGTGGCAACGCGGAATGGACGTGGTAAGGCTGTCGCCGGCTGTGTCCCGGTCGAGGAAAGATCCTGGATATTGGATGAGGGTAGAAATTGTGTGGCAGGTGAAGTCAAAGGAGCTGATGCGAAAGACTTTTGAGCGGATTCTGGAAATGAGTTGGCTACATCCATGTTCATCATTGGTTCGTTGGGGGGAACTAGTCCCTCCGTTTGTCGTGGAGTTTGAGATCGTTCCAACTGCGTCATCTCATCTGGTATTGGAGATGAATCTCGCAGGACCACGACGTCTGGCACGTTACTAGCAGGCGCTGAGTGTAGTAAGCCATCATTTGATGCACGTGTAAGGCAGTCGCTTGAGGCACCTGCCCACAAAAAGAATGGTGCTGGAGCAAGGACATTCTTTCCACTACAATTAGGTTGATCAGAAGGATTCTTCGAGACCTGTATCTCTCGTAAAAATAACGGAGCGGGACCATGTCCCGCAAACACCGGGCTCGCCGAAGATTGCGTGAGACCATCCCAAGCGGAGTAGCGCCTTGATTGGCGGGTGGGACTATTGCTGGACGACGAGTCATCCGTGTCCGTCGGATTGAAAGCGTCGTCTAGTCGCAAGCCTGCAAGCTTAGGAGTGGATATGTCTGGCTTGCGGGGAACGTCAGGAGAGGGAATGTGTGAGCGGTCGCTATCTGGGACAGTTGAAATGATGGACATGTTATCTTTTGAGCGGCTGCCTCCCAAGCGCGGACGCCAGTTCAGTTTCTTGAGAAGCTGTGCTGCACGAGCCTGGAACACGGTGGCCTAATTCATATCTCAACCGACAGGAGACAAAGGTGAAATCATACCTGGAAGGGCGTTGCAGGTTGCAGACGAGACTGGTCCATCGTGGGGATCGAGAATATACTTGAAGAAAGGCCTATAAACAGTGGGCGCTACTTGGCTCTGCGGCAGGTGTCGGGCCTGCCAGTGGCAGGGTCGCCAAGAATGAAGCAACGAATATTAAGCAACCGGTCAAGTCTAGCCAGGTCTCAGGTCCTGATTACACTTCGGTGAGTGGTGCTATGGCGGTAGATCAAGAAGCAAATCATAGAAACTTACACGAAAGTGGTACTTTGTGCAGACTCAGAGGTCAGTGGAAAGAATTATGAAGCATGGGTATGATTGGATATGCTAGTACTAGTCTAGAGCTAGTGTGTGACACGGCAGATTCGGCTTGGATTTCTAAACTTATGAGAAGAGATGACATAGATGCCCCAACTTGTCTTTTATGTCTATCAATGCCATACTATCGGCCGTAGTAAGCCTTATATGGTCCAATCGGACGCCTCATGTTGTCTCGATATTTGCGTCCTCATTGCCAAGCTCATCCATTTGTGGCACCTTTATCGACGACCATGGAATGAAGGGTATATCATCAGGCTCCGACTTCCACACCAAGCCAGTTGGCGACGGTTGACCTCGGTTAATGATGCATAGCCCAAACATGTTCCAACCCCAACCCCACCCTCGGTGAGGCTAGCCCGAGATCGCGGCTTATTGTGTGCGAGAATACGTCACCACGCTCCCCCGAAGGTGCACAGCGTATGTGGATACCTAACCGAATCGGCGCTCGCACACTACTGTTGAACCCGTGGCAGGTCGTCAGAAGTAGTCAAACCTGGGTACATCAGCGCATGGATTTGGAGCATGCCAACTCCCGGGGCGCGAGGAACATGGCGTCCGGGAGCCCATAAGACCTCGAGGAGTTCTCAGGACGGGCTGGTCATGATCTCTATATGATTGTAAGCAGATTCTATTATTACCTTGAGTTCTAAAAAATATTACCAGTCATTGGTTATAGGCCTGCTTGGAATTGCTCACGGATGTTTGAGATACTTTCGATACCGGGCCCTGAGAAACTGACTCCCAGGCGATTAAACTACAACGGGGGATTATCATATGACCGAATGTCGTGTGCCATGCAAGATCGCTGTCATAGAGTTGGATTTTTCGTGATTGGCCCACATTTGCTATTGGGAGATCTGCCGGTAGTCCTCGACCCATTCCGAATGAGTCCAACCAATCCCCAGGATGGTAGCCGTGCAATGAACATCGCTGAGTGGACCATGACTAATCATGATAGCCTTGGACAGAATAAGAATCAAGATGCAGCACTCGCTAGAATCAAAGGCTATCAAAGGTCGGTTGATAATTCGGCGAACCGACTTTTGAGAGAATATGTCTCAGGCGACGGGTAGTAGTAGGCCGGTGACAAGAGAATTTGGTGTGAAGTTCAGGAATTCACCCGACACAAGCCTGATAGTAAGTTTGCTGTGAAGGCATGAGATGCAGTGTGCAAATTCTCGGCAAGAAATAGCCAGAAATTTTTAGACGAAGGAAGACAGTTTGTTCCTTCTAATAGGCAAAAGATGTAATGAAGGTCAAAAGATTGTGGGCTATATATGTAACCACACTTACTATTTATTAAAACTAGCGCCATAGCTTTAGCCACAGCAAATCTAGTAGTAATGTCGCTGATATGAACGAGAACTTGAATGATTTTGGGAGTTGCAATTGGCGGCCAAGTGCTACTAGTACGGCGTACGCGCAGTTTGTGGTCACGTGAAAAAAATGAGCTGATAGTGCGCTACTTGAACCAACAAAAAGTCTTTCAGGCTTCTTTCGTTCAAGTTGGTTTGCTCAGTGGTTATTGTCCGTTCCCTCCATAACTTTATTTCAACGCACCTCTAAGTAAGTCTTAATACCATCTGTTCTTGCCACGAAAGCTCGTTCCTTAAACAATGGAAGTGTTTGATACTCACGCAACTTTTTCTTGCAGACAACATGGCTTCAACTCAGTATTCTGACGGACGTCAAGAGACGCGTGTTGAAAACTATACCAAGTTCTGGCAAAAGGACCTTGGTAAGGAGGGTGAAGCGGACAATCAAAACCGTGTTGAGAGCTACACCGACGTTGTAAATGGTATTACCTCATGATTTTTTCTTGCGAATGGCCTGTAGTGACAGAAGACACAGGCTACTACGATGGTGCGACGGAGCTGTACGAGTATGGCTGGGCGCAGTCCTTCCACTTCTCGCGGTTCTATAAAGGCGAAGCTTTCATAGCCTCTTTGGCCCGCCATGAGCACTACCTCTCAGCACAAATGGGACTTCGTCCTGGCATGCGAGTACTGGACGTCGGATGTGGTGTCGGCGGTCCTGCACGCGAGATTGCTCGGTTTTCAGACGTCAATATCGTCGGCTTGAACAACAACGATTTCCAGATTCAGCGTGCTCGGAAGTACACCAAGAAAGCTGGCCTTGAAAAACAAGTGAGCTTCGCCAAGGGTGATTTCATGAAGTTGTCGGAGCAATTCGGCGAGAACTCGTTCGATGCTGGTTGGTTCTTTTGCAGACTTTCAGAAATTATTGAATCCTAACGATATTTATACCAGTGTATGCCATCGAAGCCACTGTCCACGCACCTACGTGGGAGGGTGTGTATGGTGAAATCATGAAGGTTCTGAAGCCTGGAGGAGTGGTATGATTAAAATTTGACTCCAAGTTTCAATATATTGACATCAGTCTGTAGTTCGGCGTCTATGAATGGTGCATGACTGACACATGGGATCCATCCATCCCTGCACACAAGGAGCTTGCGCATGCCATTGAGTTTGGCAACGGTATCCCAGAAATGCGTCCCTTGAAGCAGGCCCGCGAGGCTATGGTCAACGTCGGTTTTTCCATTGAGCACGAAGAGGATCTTGCCGAACGCCCTGACGAGGTTCCATGGTATTACCCACTTGAAGGCGATATATGGAAGGCTCAGACTGCTTGGGATTGCTTCACTGTCTGGCGGATGAGCTGGAGCGGAAAGCTTGTTTCACACACTGCAATCAAGTTTATGGAGATGCTTGGTCTTCTGCCCAAGGGCACATATGATGTTGGTGAATCCCTCAAGGTCGCTGCCGATGCACTTGTGAAGGGTGGCCAGACAAAGGTAAGTTGAAGCACATTTTTGTAGATGTCTAGTGAGGGCTCACCATTTGTTTGAAGCTGTTCACGCCCATGTACCTCGCAATTTGCCGCAAGCCTGCGTTCTCGGAAAGCTAGACTGGATACCCATGACGCCACATATACGTATATACCCCGCCGCTAATATCCTAGAAAATTTGCATAACTTTATGGCATGTGTTGAGCACAATCTTGAGCTGGAACCCAGGGTAATTGATTGATCTCAACAAATGATTCAGTCTATTCCGGATCTGTGCTGGAAACGATATCCTTCAGATTTGGCGAAAAAAGATGTGAGAAGACATTAGAGCGAACCTTAGTGAGTAACATGTTGCATATCAACAAGCGAACTTTATCGTGTTTATGAGAGCATTGACGATACGATGACTCACGATAAGATGATCAGCGATCCCAGGACACGAGCAAACCTGGGCGTCACACTGACGGACAGCTTCTCTTTTGGCGAAGTCATATTAGCTGCTTTAGGACTCGCACTTGCAGGCGCGTCAGAGGCGACGCAAAGAAGTCCGCGCTGGACCCATGTCAAAGAGCTCCTCGTCCGTTTCGGCATGCCAGGACCTCCAGGACATTGACGAAGTAGAATCAAGGTTTCGGGAGGTAAGGGCTGTCGCCGTCGATACTAGTGAAAAGTATTGATGCGACGAAGTTAAGTTGACGCTAGCAGAAATACAGTTGGTACAAGAACACCACAGGCCGAACGAGACGAAGGTTGGAAGAGCTAGATCCAAGAAGGCTGCTATTAAAAGGGTTTGGTTTGGTTTCAGATCCGTTACGGTGACACAATTTGATCCTTAGATCTTCGTTACAGCTCTTAAGTCCCCTGATATAGCACAGTGGGGCCCGACTCCAAAGAATACTAATCATATGCTTACACGGAACGTAGCTGTGGCTCAGACTGCCAGCTCACAGTGCGCGTCATCGCAGCAGTTACAACGGCATCATGCATCATGCATCATGTATTACCGCCATTTCGGCCTACTCGTCATATGCAATTCAATTTTCAAAGTACCGTAACGGTACCTTCTCTACATGCACTGGCTTCAAATTTTAATCGGAACCCCAATGCTTTGAGGGACGCGTTCCGTACACAAGGAATAAGTGGTACGACACTCTAGTAGCTCATCCAGAGCTATATGTCCTTTCACATCCCTCGCCGACTGCATTGAACCCCGTAATTGATGCTCTCTTTGCCGCTGCCACATTATCTCTCAACGCTCCACCTGTCTCACGGACCACTTCAACCCATGATACCATCATAGCCATTCTCCGTCGCTTCACAGATCCATGTGAGTATTTCCCACCGACAATTGTGCATGCAGGCGTCCTCGGGTCACTTGCTGCGCATTCCGTAAATTGTCAGTATGATGCCCGATATGTGCCCCGGTGGCCAATGAAACGGATCGCATTGCCGCAGTCCCACAAAGGTGTAAAGACCACATCCAATGGCCGCAGATTCACGGCGCCGCACTAGAGATCGGTCTCTTGAGTTTCCGCAACGACTACGCCAGCACGAGCGACTCGCTGTCAGATCTTATGGCGTGTGACGCAGTTTTGGGGCAGACGAAGTAGAATGGGTTGCGGGCATTTCTGTTCTGCGGTCTGTCATCAGGACCGGGTTGTTGATTCGAAAACGTGAGTACTGCTGTCGACTTATGAGGGCAGGGGCATTGAGATTAAGAAAAATTAAAGGTAGGCCCACTGATCAGAATGTTGTCTAGGACGTTTTATTGAGCGCTCAACAGGACCTGGCTCACATGCCAGACAGGGAATTTGTCCAGTCAGCTTGTTCTTGGAACTTGCTGCCAGTGAGGATTAGTGCTTGATACACAACAAGTGCTACTGTGACTCGACAGACACGAATCTTTGTCGTGGGCTACAATTGATCAACCTAACCTGCCTTTGATTCAGCGTTTTCGGGCCTGCATGCCGGCTGAATGCAGTGTTTGCTGTGCTCAAGTGCAGATTGCAATTCAGCGGTGCTACATTAGCGATACATAGGAGTTGACTGCTGCCAACAAGTTGGCGTGGAAGTTGAAGTCTACTCCTGAGGCTAAGCAGTACCCGGAAAATGCATGATCGAAATCCGTGATTGGAAGACAGGAGAACCTATGAGCATATAAAATATTGTATTAGGATGCATGTGTGTATTGATTGCGATGAAAACCAATGCAAAGAATCGGAAACGAAGTGCAGAGTAGCTGTACAATGACGACATGGAATCAATAATCCGTGAAAACATGCTTGAGGCAAGGTGGACATAGGTGAGACATAGTGGAAGAACCCCTTCCAGGACCCGGGGGCGAATATTAGCGTTTCGGTCGTTTCATATCACCGCCGGCGCTAATATCAAGGTTTGCCAGAGGTCTTCGAGTTCCGCTAGGGTTTCCAGCGACTGATTGTTGTTGCTGAGCGAGGCCAAGGCCTTGCAAAGGCCTGGATGATGATGAAGAGGCTCTGCAGTTCAGTGCTGAGTATGGTATCAGTCATATGGTATCAAGAACTACATACTGCATAGTGTCGGCTTTACGTTTCAGGCCCGAGATGTTGGAGGAGCTGGAAGTAGAACCCGTTGTCCAGTTTGGAGGGTGAGGTGGCCCCATTGGTTTGGGTTGTTGTGCAGCCGGATTCTATCTATCATGTGAGCATCAGCCAGTCTCAGAGGGAGAATCTACCTACCATGCCCGGAGGAAAATGGAACCCTCCCATAGATAGCATACCACGCCTAGCTTCTGAAGAGGAAGCAGATGTACTGGAGCTTGATTCGCGTATTTTCGGAGGCGCTGCAGGTGCACCTACTGCATCATTGAGTCCATGACGTACTGTGTTCGCAGTCGATGGACCAGCTTGGAAGCGTGGCACGTTCGAGTGAGAAAGACGAGAACCTCCCGGAGCATTCACTTCGCCTCTTCCAGAGCTAGAGATCTCTTGGCCATACACTGAGTTTCCCTGGGGAGCCTTCGAGGATTCTCGAGGATTTTCAGATAAAGCGGCTTCCCCCCGGTCGAAAGTCACGTCCGAGACACTCACTCCGCCCGTGCCCTCTTCAAAGTCGATCGGTCTCCCCAGATCACCATCCCCGAGGTCAACGTTGGCGTAGAATTCGTCGTCTTCTGAGTCAATACTGTATGACGTCTCATCAGCCACTGGTAGTTCAACCTCGTTTGCTGGGGGCGGTTCTGCAGCAGGTTCAGTAAAAGACACACGCCGTTGCTCAGGTTGAACAAGTGGTGACGGGGCGGTTTGCCTATACTGTCCGCGATTCGCATTCCCCGCTCGTTGGACTGGTGTATGGATAGGAGTGTTCAGGCCGTTGGCGATACCGTGACAATTCTCAGGTGCTTGGTCATTACGGATTGGGGTAGCGCTTGTGGGACCACTTGCACCGGCAACCATCTCCTGTCGTAAGTGTCGAGGGATATATGTAATCGGGGCCTCTGCTCCCGTAGGTGGCTCAGACTTCACCACAACCCTGTTCGATTTTATATCTGGAGCAATCGCAGGCGTTTGTGGTGCTGTTTGTACTGAAGCTGGTGCAGCCATTGAGATACTGCTCGTTATGCTAGGTTTGGTGTCATCAAACTCTGGACGGCGATATAGTTCTGACTTGTCGAATTTTGCCTTGCCAGAATCTCAAATGAGCTCTGGTTTGTTCCCGGCATATGAGGGGTACTTACAGGTGGGACTTTAATTTTCGTGATCTCTTGGGTATATGACTTGTCATACAAACAATTTCCAAGGAGTGATCCGAAGTTGCGGAGTGCTCGCTTCACCGCATCAGTCACAGCTTCCTTCTTACTCTAACAAATAAAATGAATGAGTGAAACTATCATATACATAAATATTACCTTGTCGATGGCCTGAGCTTTGCCCTTTGCATTCTCTGCTGTCCCGTATCCCACATCTTCGTGAAACACACCACATCTAAGGGTGACGCGGACAATGCAAGAAATACCAACGTTACATCTCTTGGACTCCTCGTTGTAGTCCATGTAGTCGGTAGTCATATTGACAATTTGAGAACTCCATCCGTTGAACCCAAACACCTCGTTTGCAATGTTAATGATTTTCCACCCTTCCGCATACGTAAGTTTAGGTCCACCTCCAGGACCAGGTCTCTGTGAGATATACTCCGGCCCAAGCTTCTTGTTTAGCTTAGCCTGAAGCGTAGCGATCTTGATGGCCGTATCGTCGGAAATATCCATAGAAAGAGAGTGATCAGCGGAGGAGTTGGTTTTTCTAAAACTGCCATGCATCGACGCATCGAACGACATCGCGCCGCTGGTAACAACCCTCGACTGAGGCTGACCGAATCCTGGTGCTGGCTGCTGCATTGTCGTATTGTATGAATCCAAGAGGTGACCGCTAAAAGCTCCGGCCATTAAAAGGGAAAATACAAGACTACGGGCGGATGGTAGATGGGATAAGTACCATTAACGTGGTGGTAGAATGAGGAGAGGAAGATCAGGCGCTCACGGCCAAACGCGGTGAAAGAACCAAACGGACACAAACAGATTAACGCGCTCTTGTTGCACGTGACAAACCTCATGACTTATCACGTGCGACCCAGTTTGCAAGTCGTGGCTTGCACTTTGCCAGTCGTTAGATCTCCATCAGTGAATTGGTGAACAGATGAGAACAGTATTTAAAGCAATATAGTGTAAAGATTCGCTGCAATCCCCGTAAATATGCTGACCGCTTTCACATGGGAATATTTACTATTATCGAGGTCACACGGATTTGCGAGTACACTGGCCCTGTAGTACTATCTGCTTTGCGAGCCTTCGCACTTACATAGCTCAACAAAAAAATCAATGCGCACAAATCAATGAAGTTGCATACAAACAGAGACTGGGAGGCTCAAGGAAAGAGGTTTCGGTGTGCTAAAATGAAATACGCTTTAGTAAAGCTCCTCGTGGTACAGATGGATATCAATTGCTCTTCACACGACAAAATTTTCTAGCTCAGGATGACTATGACATGAAATACAACTTGCTCAAATGTAAAAAGCATGAGTCTTTGTTGCAACGAGAACATTATAACAGACTCGTGCATATTGCAGCTTTAGTGGTCAAACCGTCGGTCAAAATAATACATTCATTGAGCGCAGACAATGTGCCAATATATGCTGGAGTAGATATCACTACTTGATGGATGCCGAGTTGCAAACACATAGTGACAGCAGAGTTGTGCGCATAAGTTTTTTATTCCACACATTTCACAAACGCATAATTTGATCTCAGACTCAAAATACTACTGGAGAAATCTTCTTCCGCCAAAGCCTTCGGAGCCTGACGCGAAGGCACGTGGTTTTCGGATTGCCCTTGCGGAGCAAGTCGGGGCATTTTGATCAGCATTGGCAAATGCATATAATATGCTCAACTGATATCGCAAATTCAAACAATTGGTGACGACATAATAATTTTTGATTTTCGGGAACGTGACATTCACTCGGTTGTTGTTCAAACAGGCGACTTTCTGAATGTGTTTAACGGGGATATGTGACCGACATCGGAAACAAGTGAGTGATTGCATTGCGCTAAGGGAAGGACAATCTTAGAGCTCCAAGGTAGTATACGAGGGTTGTTTGGGTGAAAACCCACAGGGTTTTCCGGCCAGAAGCGCTGGCCCATACCTGGGTGCAAAAGGGTGAGCTGTGAGTCCCGAGATGGTAGGAGTGCAGTGACGCATGCAGCGCAGCTTGTAACCCCAGGGAAGAAGGAGGTGTACTCACTCAAAAGTTCAACGCACTGGTGGCATTGTGAGGTGCGTGAAAGGTTCGAGAGCCGGTGATGCTTGAATATATGGTGCTATAACTATAGCGTGGTCTCGCAGATAAATGGTGAACGCGTCACTTGACCAGCGTCCCATCGCCTTGACAACGTCGAATGGAACTCCACGAAGAAGGTATTCTAGCGTGCCTCCAATGCGGATGCTGTGGCCTTTGAGATTGGGTAGGTTTGCTATTGACGAGATCTGGCTGATGCGTTTGGTCAATTCCTTCTTCGAAAGTGGGCGAAGGCCTTTGGGATGTTTCCAGGCGAAGAGGTGTGCCGCATTCTCGGCCTGGTTGATTCTAAGGTGATTTTCCAAAGCGGCTTTGGGGTCTGAAAGACCCTCTTGAGCGGACCAGAAAGTTTCTTCGCCCTTTATGGGGGAGGATTTCGTGCTGGGCAAGAAGAACGAAGTGACGGGAAGATTGTTGCGGTCCGTTTTCTGCGAGATGTGTGCGCGGGTAATGTGTTTCTTTGGGTCAAATAGTTTTAGTGAAGGTACCGTAAATTCGCCTAAGCGTGCAATTGCATAGAAGGATGTTGTGATGCAAGCGAAAATGGCTGCGTCTCTGGGGTTCTCAAGGTTCAGGTGTTCGCGAATGCTGATGATGATGTCTGGCGTGAAAGGAATGCGTTTGTCTCGTTTCGAAGATCCAGGAGCGAGAGCTGTAGCACCATCCAAGGTTGCTTTGAGTTCCTTGGCATTTATGAGCCATGGCCTTCCATGTAGCAGATGCCAAGCTTTGAGGCCTGCAGCATAATTGGCTAGTGCGGATCCAGAATATGAGCCAGCGCAGCTTGACAGGAACGTTAAGAGTAGATTGGCTGAGATGGGGCATCTGTTTTCTTCTGGAATCTTGTGCGAGTCACAGAAGACTTGAAAGACTAATAAGCCTGCTCCGTAGGTTTCTTTGGTGGAGAGAGCCCAAGAAGAGCCTATAACCTCGAGAATGCGGTTGAGCTGGTCTTCCGAAATGCGGACGTCGTTTTCGTTGACTGCAGAGATGGTCATGCGAAGGCTCTCGCCAGGGGGTAGCCATAGCCTCAATCTATCTCGGGCTAAGCAGTGAGGACGGAGTGGGGAGGGCATGGGAGTGAGATTGGGTTTGTATCGTTGTGGGTTGGAGGGGGCTGGAGCGGAATTACTGGGGAGTGGGGCTTCGAAACGAGATGGCAGTATGTCATTCTGTGGATCCGTGTATGGCCTCGAGGAAGAGTTGGTTTTCTTCTTCTTGACGAGTCCTGTCTCGCTCTGCTCCTTGCGCACGGAGACGAGCTCTGTCGATGACTTTAGCTGCTGCAAGGGGGTAACTCCCGTTGCGCAGAAGCTCGAGTTCGGCAGGGGTGGGTGGGCTGGTGGCATCAACGATGAATTGGCGAATGGCAGGGGGAATATTGATGGGAGGGAGTAGAAGTTCGTGGGGAGGGTATATGCCGCGTGAAGGGCCGTCTGCTGGGTTGTGCTTGCTGGCGACATAAGCAGTTCGGATTGCGAAACGCTTGGGTATAAGGCGGATGTGCTCGTGAATTCGTCGGAATACAAGGTTGACCTCTTTGTTGCGGCTCCTCCCTTTCCACCATCCTTCAACAACTCCCATGTTGTCTCCGTAGACCGTGAAGTTGTTGCCGAGCTCTGGGAGAGTAGCGAGGGCCCGAACGAGAAGTTCAAAGCCAATGGCTTCTGCCCATCCGATGTCCCTTTGTCCATTTTGTGTTTGCCAACCCGGGATTAACCTCCAAGCCCTCCAACGATGGCCTATTACTATAGCTATTCCTATAGTGGAGCTCGCGTCTGAGAAGGCGAGGGGGTTTGAGTAGGGTAATGGTGGGAAAATGGGTCTGATAGCACCGCCGTTTTGTAGAAGATCTGACCACCACAATAAATCGTTTTCGATGTCCTTAATGGGGCGATGCGGAAGATAGGGCTTCTTAGCACAGAGACCGAGCATGCTTTCTAGGGATGTAAGATAAGCTCGGCCACGTTTTACTACTTCGGAAGCATGTAAAAGTTTGCCGTATAGTTCACGCACGTCTTGTAGGACATGTGACTCTCGTCGACGCCAATTGTGGATAGCTAAAAGGTATTTGCTGACTTTGGGGGCGCTAAGGGAAACAGTGCGATTCTCTACGTCCCAAAGGAAACCTATGCAAACTGTTGACGAAGCAAAGTTTTGATCTTTCTGCTTTTCCCAGATGATTCCTAGTTCAACAGAGAGGTCATCGATATCTGACAAACAATATCCGAAGCGCTTATCATGGTTTGATCTCGGTGAAGCTTTAGATAAATCCTTCAGTGGCCAGGCACAGTTTTCGTTGAACTCTTCTATAGACCCGTCGTCAAAGATACGACCGCCAAACCATAAACGGCTCCCAGATTGCTGCATACCCTTCTCCACAAGGTCTTTGTGCCATTCACAGCGCTGACGGTTATAGTCCGCGAGGTGATCCCGCAAGATGCGGACGAAAAGGTGGTCGTCTACCCACTTGTCCAGGGGCCCAATGCCGTGATGCCTGAAAATCTCTGCTCCAGCATCAGCTATGTGGCCATATACTCCTGCTGAAGGGGCCGCTCCGAAAGCCATACAGGTATCAATGCAGAATTCCGAGTCTGAGACTCGAACTATACCTGCTGGCCACTGTGATGGGTGTAGTGGGACTGTCCTGTAAGCTTCGGCTACGTCTCGTGTCGCGACTTCTGAGCCAACAGGAAGTCTTGAGATTAAAAGATAAATGATTGAGAATTTACCCCAAGTGGTGGGGAAACGGTTGGAGTCGATAAACGAATTAATGGAGGGATTAGGGAGTGTAGTGGAGAGGGAGTGTGGAAAGGAGAAGTTTTGAATTAATCTATATTTGCCTGGCTTGCCAGGTTTAGGAATGATAGACAAAGGCGAAGATTGGAAGGGTCCAATAAGACGTTCGAGAGTGCTAGCGAGAAAGGGACCAATATATCTGTTTTTCTGGAGTTCTTTTTGTATGACGGAATTGAATTCGGCGTGATATATACTAACAGAGTCTTTGTTCTCGGGAGTTTGTATGTTTGAAATTAAAGGAAAGTCTAAATTAAATCCTGAGCGGAAACCTTCTGGGATTTTTGAGAAACGGTCTAGGACACGCGCCTGGCTGAGTTCTCGCTCCCAAGCAGCAGCTATGTAAGGAGTGAGTGTTTTAAGCCTTCTGCGCGCGAGTACAGCGCTGGGCTCCATGCTCAGAGGATCCGCAACCTGAACAGAGGTGCTTGTAACCATGAGTGCTGTTGCAGCCTTCTTCTCGCTGCCAAGAGGTGCAGAGTTGACGTCCGTCTTTGGTCCAGAGTGCTTTTTTAATGCGCTCGGAGAAGACGTCAAAGAGATTGTCCCAGGTTCGTGAGGCAGAGCACTCAACTGTGCGGTGAGGGTTGCGGCCGAGGCAAACGGCACAGCAGGGAAGGGTGACGGGGGCACCATTCGTCTCTCGAAAGGAGCGGTGCTTCTTTCGTTGGTCTGAGGAGTCGGGGTTGGGTGACGCAGGTCTCTTTTGCCCGCTAAACGAGCGTGAACCTGCATTAGGGTTGGCACTGGGAATAGCCTGGTGGTTGGGGAATGGGAGGGGAGTGGTTGCAAGCGCGTGATGGCAAGTATGGCACGCGATGGCGATTTTGACACGTGTTGGTCGGTTTGTGATGGTTGCCGAACGAGCATGATGTCGAACGGCAATGTTAGATGTGGGGAAAGGGAGGCGCGCGATGCGTTGGGAAGATTTGAAATTGTACGAAGAGACGAGAAGAGGTTAGAAACCTACAAAGGAGTACACTGGTCACAAAATTCCGTACCTGTCTGAGAGCCGCGAGGGCCTGGTCCCGGTCTGTGTTGAAAATCTCTTCTCTCGCCTCCTGGATGAGGTCCTGACTAAGTTCCGCTATAGTCCAGCCATGTGGGCCTCCTGCTGTGAGGTGCCACATTCTCCGTTGTTGGCTTTGGTAGAGTAGTAGTGCGCGCTGTTTGAGGGTGTCAAAAGCGTGCCGCCAACGGTGGTTCTGAAGAGCCGTCCAGAAGCTAATGTGCATGTTGATGCGATCTTCCGGCCAGTCTTGTTGTTTCATGGCCAAGATCATGCGAGGCGCGGCTTCATTGAAGTCTTCCCAGGTAAGATTTTCGTCCTTGGTGACGACGGCTTTGGAGTCGCGGGTTTCATCTGCATTGACCCAAGTTTGGTGACCATCTAAGCTCGGGAGCAGAATCATGCCCTGTGGTTCCGTCGAGAGCAGGTTCTTCTTGGCCTCGTTCAGTCCTCTGTTGGTGAAGTAATATAACTCGCAGTATTCTCCCGCTTTGAGTTTTCGGACAGCGTAATTGGAAGGGATGACAACTGGAGTGATGGGTATCTTGGAAGTAGCGACCGGGACAAACTTAGATTTGTTCTTCTTCTGTTCTTCCTTGCGGGCTGCGGCTTGCTCGTCTTCAAGCTCTTGTTGACGCTCTTGCTCTTGTTCCGCAGCGACACGTTGCACTTCTTGAGCTTGTCTCATTGCTGTTTCTTCCTGGTCGGCCCAGGCATCTTTGGCTGCGTCGTTGTTCAAAGTCCAGATCGTTTCCAGGGCTTCCGCTGCTAAAACGTCGTTTGCGATGCCCTTGTTTATCAGACGAGCCCTAGCATCTTCATATTCGCCAGTCATAAAATTAGGCAAGATATTATCATTGGGATTGTCTAGCATGATACCGAATGTTTATACTCGTGAGCAAAGATAGAGAGCTAGGGCTGTCTCCGTCTACGAGAATAGGTGAAGGATGTGGACGAGAACAAAGAGAGTTACCGTCACACCGCTTATTCACACGTAGACTAACTTCTACGTTAGCCTCGTTCCTCGGCTAACTTAGAAAACCCACTTTGCCAGTCGTTAGATCTCATTGGCAGTGACCACTGACCAGGCAGTCGGCCTCACAGCAGAGAGTCCTTGGATTCAAAAAGTCCTCAGCCATCGATGTATTATAGCTCGTCAATTATCTGTTCATTCTTCCTCACGACATATCTATATCGTATTCAACAAGATCATTTTTCGTCATGGCTTAAATTGCCGCCGCTCACGAGCTCCTTCCTCAGAGATTGGTGCTTATCCTTGACGTGTCGTGTGATGCTTCATTGCACGGTACGTTCGCTTCAGCATCCACTACCCAGTTGGCCTCATGAAAGGTCCTGCGTCTGCGTCTGCGTCTGCTGTAAGATGGCAATAACTCCGCGTCTTCAGAAAACGATTAGTATGTATGGCAACTCATGATCGCGAAATCAATATTAATTCAAATGTAAAGAGTCTACTCTGTACTTGCTAAGTACTAGGGTTTGACGAATACATGTCCGTGGATATGTGCATGACCAATGATTACCAGCACAGATCAGGAAAGCGCTGCCCACTGTGCACGTTAGACAGTACTACCACAGTACTGGTTTATAAGCGGCGATAAAGCAAGGTATAGAATTCAGGTTGGTTATAAAAAAAACTGGTTATCAGATATGATGATCAATTAGGCATATCAGAATTTGAATGATGCAGGAGAAAACACCGAACTTCCAGATGGCAGACCCACTGCATACCTGGTGAGCCACAGCGCCCGCTATCAAAGGTATTCTATCCCCTTTTCCCGCGTGCTGAAGGGGAATCCCTTTGCGCAGTAATTTCTGCCTTGTCGCCATGTCGCAAAACCAATTCATATTGTGTGAGTTCCCGCTCCTTCAGAACATCCTACCCAATCGTTCACCGGTGTACTAACTATACTTTGATTGCTTCTATCTCAAACCCCCCAAGTAGCTTCCTGGTCGCTTTACTGACACAGAAACTCCTAATCGGTCACCGGTGCACCAGTTGCATTCGCCGAGTGTCGTATTTTGGTTTTGTACCTGAAATGAAATTATATTTCCATTCAGATCAGATCCCAGATTCGCTAATAGTACCTGTTAATACCACCCTGCGATGCGCAAGGGATCTCGTAGAGAATGCTGATGGAACTGCGGAACTACCATAGTTTGCGGCGGCGGAGTTGATTCAACTCGGGACGATGGACCGTGACAGAGGGTGCTGGTGATGCACTAACCTAGTCACCAGGCCATCCAAGCATAATGGCACTTGAGCCATTTTATGAAATGATGGCTGCCTGAAGCGTTGCTGGCAGCTGGCACAACTTATTTTTGCAATCACTAAACCCAACATTAATTGGGTGCATGACATCAGCTCGCTCCACCGCTGCGCGCCGCGCGAGGATTTGAGTTCCCCGTTGCCTAGGGTCCATCATGATCATGATTCAAAGTGGGCGCTGATTCTTAGTTCCGGGGTCAGAACCAGAAACTCTGATAGTGATTTAACGATCGCACATGCCAGCCAGAACAGCTTGAATTCAAGCTTGACGACTCCGACAAGTGCTTTCAAAAGAAGTGACTGAATCAAAAGAGGTTTCAGCAGCACATATGAGGTGACTTGGCATGAGTCGATGACAACTTGCACAGCAAAGTTGACATGTCCATTTTTGGAAAGTGAGCTAGCTGAGTTTGTCCCTTGATTTTACTGCGTTGAACGCCCAACTTCACTTCCAATGTCTGCTCTGCAGGCCATCAAACGGTTTCGAATTCGGGAGCTGGGGGTTACTGCTCTACCAAGTTCCGCTCTCGTGAAACCGGCTTCCAAAAGCAAACTAAATCCTGGCTCGGCATCCTCGTCGCGCAACAAGGTCCCAGTTGCTAGCATAGAGAATCCATTCATCCCGAAGCTTAATCTAAAGACCGGCAGATGGGCGCCGCCAAAGTACTCTCTGCGCCGACAAGCTTTGCTTGTCAAGAAAGCTCGCGAATCTGGCACCCTTGCGCTTCTGCCTCCTGGTCCTAAAATTTCCGTAATAGAAATCGCTGCTGCTTCTAGGCAGGACATCGTTCCATGGCCCTCGGCTTCAGAGAAATCTCAAAATGCTGCCGCACCGTGGACGCGCCCGGTAGAATGGACAGGCGAAGTGAAGGAAAAGAAAGTCCTTGGTGCGGAGGTTGGGAACAGACTGTATGCAGGAAAGAAGCGGATGTTCAAAGGGCACAAGTGGCAGCGCATTGCAGAGAAGAGGGAGAAACGGAGGGCGTTACTCATGCGCAGTATGCCCAAGCGCGTCAGAGAGTTCAAGCAGGTATGGTCTCTACGGTCATTGTCACTGCGATGTTTGACATGGTGTTTCAGTATTACAAGAGGCGACGTCCAAACCCTCTTAAACCTCCGCGCACTGCTAAGAACGCGAAACTTCCGTTCTAGATTTGTTTGCTATATACTGGCCATTAGAGTTGTTTGTCTTACACCAGCCTATAGTACATATCTGTGCTGGAAAAAAACTTGCTGCGGCTCAAGGAACGAACGAAAATCTACCAATGCTGATCGCCCCAACTTATTGCCCTGCGGCACAATGTCAGCCATAGATGTGCTGGTAATAGCCAATTTATAGGCAACATCCATGATGAAACATCAAGCCTTGTTACTAAGTTGTTAGTACTTCGTATTGAAAATCGAACGTGTGCTACAGGAATATATACGCCCTGCCTATCAACGGCTTGCCTCATAGACGGGCTGGTCACCTGTCTGTGCCTACCCTAGTACTACCCCAGGAAGTACTTGGCGAAAATAGGTCGCTGCCAGTGGTCAACGCGAGACGGATTGAAAGGTCCGGTAAACGGACTCGGACGGATCACGAGGACCGTGACATGTTCAGCACCGAAGTCGGTCGGGTCTGTTGTTCTAACACTGGACTATAAATATTACAGCTCCGGGCGGCTCCCTGACGCTACAGTCTGACGTCTATACTCTCTCTTTCTATTTCTCTCTTTATTTTCTGGATCACAAGTGCTGGCAGAATGGACTTTCACTGCGACAGGGAACAAGATGGTCCTGGAATGGAATGCGTTGGCGAACTAGATATGCTCATTCCGCTGGACCCAGACCCGGATGCTCAAGAGCGAAGGCTCTTGAGGAAATTGGATAAGAGAATCCTGCCAATACTATGCCTGCTTTACCTATGTGCTTGTGAGTCCAACCTCCTGCGTCCTCGGTGATCGGCAGGAAACCAATCAAGCAGTCTGATCCTTGAACTCGGCAGACCTTGATCGGTCAAACCTGGGCAATGCTCGATTACAAGGTTTGCCCGGAGATGCTCTTGGTGGAGATCCAACTGGTGTGCTATTTGATTGGGTCAATTCTGCCTTCTTTTTCACCTATGTGAGTTTCCAAAATTTTGGATTTTAGTCGCGTGCCAATTACCGACAACGCGATTCACAGATACTTTTACAAATTCCATTCACGGTCCTCTCGAAGTATTACAATCCAAGCATATGGATTGGCTGCTCTGCTATCCTCTGGGGAATATGTTCCACATCAATGGTCTGTGAACTCTATAATTTCGTTTTCATGACACGTGACCACTACTCAGGCAGCCGCGCATACTTTCACGGGCCTAATGATTGCCCGGCTTGGGCTGGGAACCTTTGAAGCAGCCTTTGGAGGTGCTGTTGTATTATACTTCTGTGAGCTGTGGAATTTTCAGTATGTGATTGCCAGATTTGACGTTTTTAATAGCTTTCTACTATACCAAGGCCGAGTGCGGTACTCGCATCGCATACTGGTTCGGGTTTGCAGCCGTCGCAGGGGCATTTGGGGGGCTCATCGCTTACGGGATTCAACATGTCAAGGTGTCGATTGCGAACTGGAGGTTGCTTTTTCTGTTGGAGGTATGTTTTGCCAGACGGAATGTAAGTCATGCACTAATGTTGTGCCTTCCAGGGCACACCAACAATACTCCTAGGTGTACTCTGTCTATTCATGCTTCCAGACCGTCCGGAGTCTACACAGTTCCTTACTGCAGCGGAGCGTAAAATTGCGATTAGCCGCATGAACAGAGGGACAAGTGGTGACTTTGGTGCAGTTGTCCGTCGAAGTAATGCCCATAAAATTAATGCAAGCATAAGGTTCTGATAAATGAATAGGTCACGTCATCGCGGCTTTCCAGGACTGGAGGGCAAGCCTTCCGAATGCATCACCGTGACCCAGAATCTGACATAAACCGTAGATTTACGTAGGTGGGGTAATTTACTTTGGCCTCAATTGTGCCTTGGCATCATTGTCGGCCTTCTTACCAACTATCATCGGTACCATGGGGCATGGTAAGACTATCATTTCTGTCATCAAACCATCATTTGACTCAAATTCGCATTAGAAAATGCGATGGCTCAACTGATGACAGTGCCACCATATGCTATGGCTGGTTTCGTGCTCTTGGTGACATCGTACTCATCCGACAGGCTACAGATAAGGGGTCCCTTACTTGTCTGTACTAGCACAGTTGGTGGTCTGGGTTATATGTAAGCGAGGCTGTTGTTTATGGATAAGCTGAAATGCTGATCTGGATACTGCTTTAGGATACTGCTTGGTGCTACTCATCAGCAAGACGTTCGCTATGGCGCAACATTTCTTATCACTAGCGGAACCTATTCGAGTATCGGCTTGATGAACGCTTGGTGTATGCTTGATTTCTATATGTCTACTGTTCAATTAACTTTTCCGCTCAACAGTTAGCCATAATCTCGGCTCGGAAACAAAGAGAGCCGCTGGGATCCCTCTCTACGGTGCTATTGGACAAATCGGAGGCATCTTGGGCTCCCGGATCTCTACCCCTTAACCGAGGGTCCCGCTTACACGTTTGTCCTTCGATCTTTCCACACAAATATGCCTTACCTAACTCACGGTATTTTTTAGGAGTGGATTCACTGGTAACGTGACAGTAATATTGCAACTTCCTGCCGCATTGATGAACTGACGTCAGTTTCTGCGTCCCTGCTCTTGTTGGCTGCACTGTGTGCACTTTTGTTGAGCGTAAGCCTAGATCTTCTTTTGTGGTCACCTGAATTCATCATTCTCACGTTCTCCAAAGGTTTCCTTCCGTTTGGACAACATGCAGCGAGATCAGCAGTATGGCAAGCCAGATCCAGACGATATTGTAGATACGTCGGAGCTTGCAGACAAGGTGAGTTGTTGAATCGAAAGGCAAATGTTCAAGTTGATTTAGACCAATCAATAGGCTCCTGGATTCCGATACGTTCCGTAGCGGATAAGTAATTGTGTACGGAATGATCAGTCTAAATTCTGTCATACCGTCAAGTACTGCTTCTCATCCGAATCATTACAGCACCTGTAGAAAATTTATGTGCGTAACTAATGAAATGCACGTGTGTCGTTGAGTGAGCAGTCCCCTGTTACTTGTTCGAAAGTTCTCGGTTCCCAGAAGTTACGTTACTTCAAGACGCGAGCATCGCTCCTTCAAGCCCCCCAAGGAGCCCATCTTTGTTAGTTTTCACAGTTATTCTTTCGCTGACGCCGTCTGTTAATATCTTGCCTCCCAACACTAGTACTCCACTCGCCACTTGCTCCTCTGAATATTCATGCACGTTCCGATTTATCCGACAAAAATATCTCCCTTCATCCACTAGTCCAAATCCTCACTGTTCGCACCACTCGAATCAAAAATATGCCGTCGCCATCATGCTCTAACCCTCACTCATTCGCTCTTTCGACATCGACCATATGAATGCTTCAGCGCCGCCGACCACGAAGGACCGCCGGCCTTTGTCAAGATGGCTAAATTAATACATCACACATGCAGTCTTCACGTTTGTTAATTGAAATTGCCCAATCCAGGCGTCGGGCACTGTATGATCCGTGCTACTCTACTCTACAGCTTTGAGTATATGCAAGGTACTGAAAGTGCTCAGTTGATTTCGAGTGGGAAAGATATGCTGAAGAGTACATGATTCATGACAAAGGATCTCACAGACATCCGTCGCAACTCATTTTTCACTTCCTACGAGGAACTTCTAACTTTTGGTATGTTTTTGTGGCCAGATGAACCTTCCTCCCAACCCGCATGACATTGTACTTGAACAGTTACCTCGGGCCCCACGTCTCGCTCTGGCCAGTGGCCTGATTTTCGACAGCTCCATAGTTTGATCGGTACGTGGTACCGTGACCCCAAGGCCATTTATCCAATCGATCGGCGTCGTACTTTTGAGTTGGAACTACAAAGTAAGTACAAATACGATTTGGCACACGACTAATTAATACAAAGTATTTTCTCAGTGTACCGCTACCATTCAAGGATCATCCTGAGCGGGTCGTTGTGGATACCGACCGTTACCCATCTCCCCTCGGACAAGGACAGGATGGTGTGGTTGTGATGAACAGTCTTTTGGAATATGTCTTTTGGCTGACCTATCTGGCGAGCTTGGTGTGGGTATCTGGGACTGGGAGCCCAGTGCTTTTCGAAATATGTGACCTGCTTCGATTGCATATCCTGCATCGTGGAATGTGAACGGTCTTATCATATAATCCTGTGCGTCAATAAAGTTCTGATCATTCATTGTTCGGCTGGCATAAAGCAACGGTGGCCATTGAATGGTTATACACGCAGTTTGAACGGCGATTGCTCGTACTTGAAGTGCTTCACTACCTTGGAACCGACTAACAGGGGACGGTAGACTCCGACTCGTTGCTTCTTCATGATTCTTCAAGTCCTTCTGACAGAATTTTGGTGGGGCTTACTTCATATCCGCTTTCTTCTCACTACCAGCATCACTGACTATCAAGTCGGAGAATATTCCTGTGACTAAGAGAACTTCAAGCCAGCGCGTCAATAGACCCTGCAACATTGGAAGTTGAGAACTCCTTCGGAACCCTCGATCGGAAGATCTTATCGCTGACTTACTCCCTATATCTCCTTGCATACACACGCTTGAAGAGGACCCGACGGGCGTATAATTCAATTTGGTCAATTCTGCCTTTCTATCACGTTTGAAGGAAAATTGATCACAACACAATAGATTCTCTTCCAAGTCGCAATCACGGTGTCATTGAAGCGCCTCGATTCCCGGTGGGGCACAAGCGGAGATATGGGGAAGGTGATTAACGAGGGTATGTGCCTCAGCACCTGGGACGTTCAAGAAAATGCAGGACACGTACTTGCCGCCTGTCTGATTCACTTACAGGGTAAGGAATGTGTGCCTTCTTCTACTCATCGGTGATCAAATATCTATTAGGTGTTATGTATTTGGGGTGCATTAGCTCGGACTCTTTTGTGCTACTGGATCCATTAGAGCCTTCCTGCCAACCATAATTGCTACCATGGGTTTCGAGTCATGATGGCGAGTCACTGGATATCACACTATCGGGAGCTAACTCGATTTTTAGCGAATGCTTCGGCGCACTTTCCAACAGTACCGCCGTATTAGTGCCCACGGTTGTTCTTGTCTCGATGGCATGTGCGCCGGATAGACTACAAAGAAGGGGGTTGTTCGTTTTCGCTGCCTGCGTCTTGGGTAGTAGACTATGCGTACGTGAGCGAGTGCTGAAAACCGCCAATTCCAGTCAAGTACATGATCTCCATGGAAATAAGCATGTCCATGGATCACATATGGCGGCACGCACCCTTCCCAGGTATCCCCCTCCAATTTGATAATTACATCTAGAATTCCTTCCAAAAAGATAGGGAACTTGAGATATAACGTCGCTGGCGGGCGGCGCCTGCGCCCTGCGCAAATTTCTCTCCAAGATATTAAGTATCCCCCATGACTATGGACTTGGGATGTTCAATATTGATTCTAATCCTATATTATGGTCTGCAACAAACTGAAAATTCAGTAGTGAAGCACAAACACGTAATATGGAGGAGTGTATGGAAAATTTTGAAGCCGACGGCAATGCGAAGCAGAAATCAAGCGTATAAGGGGCGAGTAAGGTTCGTAAAGTCGTAAATCCAGGTCTCAAACGCAGAAATGTGGTGTCAGGTAACAGAAGCGTATTGGATGGCTAGATTAATCGTAGACAAAAGAATCTGGACAGTAAAAATGAGGCACAAGATAATGAAGGAAGGTGATTGCTCCGAATGTATTCCTAGAAGTGTGTAGCGCACGGTATAGTGCAGATGCGAATGGTTTGAAATGAAAATGAGAATAGAAGCTGATGTGCTAGAGATCAAGTAGATCGTTCGTTACTTGCCGCCAGCCTGAAGAAGGAGAGCCTTTTCCTTGAGAACAGAAGGGTAGCTATTCATGAGATGAGCCAGAGCCCGGAGATCGTCTTGATCAAGCAGGCCAATTGTAAGTTTAGGCTGAAAAAAGAAGTGTTCAGTCACACGAGTAGCACCAATGAAATCAAAACTTACTGCGCCTTTAATACCAAACGCCTTGATAGCTCGATACCTGGATTGGCTGCAAAGTTAGATCTCTATAAAGCTGAACAATACCACTACCGACGTACAGCTTATCGCCAAGTTGTTGCTTCTGTGCTTGTATTGGCTTATCCATAAGACTGTCGATAAACTCATCTGTAGTTTTGACTACTAGCGGATCTACTTTTGGCAGAGGGAGGCCGGTTGCTGACGATGAATTTGCGAGCTTGATAATCTCGGCAGCAGGTAAACGTGCTAGAGATGCAATCGTATGTGAAGAAGATGATCCGGGTGTGACTGGCAAGGGAGACGACGCAGCGGAGGGACCCTTGGATGACAATGCAGGAGTCTTGGGAGAGTTCTCAGTTGCAATGATCTTCTTCGCCTGAGGTGTCACTGGGACGGGTTGTGCAGGAGCAGATTGGATGGACTGAGTATCCGGTTTCTGTTCTTCATCTCCATCATCACTATCCAGGACCAATTTTGCGTCTGCTATCTTTGCTCGCAGAACATCAGTGTTGAACAGACACAGGGCACGCTCGCGCTTGGGAAGACTCATGAGAAGTTCGACGAGATCGGCCTGCCTAGATGACTCGAGTTTGCTTACGGCCGCAGCCATGCGGTCTTGCTCAGAAATAGGTGGCACCGAGCCAGAGGGAGAGGAGGTGCGTGGAGGTGTGGAAAGGGACGCGGAGATTGAAATAGGGGTAGATGGATGCTCCGGCGCCGAGGCAGTAGCATTCAGGGCGCTGGGGTCGAGCACACGCGAATCTTGAGAGTTCGAGGGCGAGGGCGACTTCATAGGCGAGGGCGTGCTGGCAGGCTTAAGCGAATTACGGGCAGTAGCGACTTGTTCAGCAAATTTGGCAGGATCTTGAATACCAGATACGGCTTCGCTCAGAGACAATGATACCAAAGATTCAACGATCGCTTCGACCTCATCGGCGGGTACAGTCTCACTCGCCTTCACTCGCCGGCTAAGTTCACCAGTGAGAACTTCTTTCCTCACCACAGGTGAAAGCGCGGCAAGATCGTCATAGCGCATGGGCAAATTTAGAGTGCCTGAAAGAGCGGCCTGTGAACTTGTCAGTACTCAATTTAGGTGCTGAGAAAGGACAGAAATATTACATTATAATAGCTGCCTGAGCCTCGTCTGCCTCTGTCCGGACGGTCAATATGACCCATAACAGGCGAGCCGAGAACAGAAGGAGCACGGCGCGGACTGGAGAAACCGATGTAGCTCTCGCCAGCTTCACTGGCAGTTGGACTTGTTGCTCCGCTTGCGCTTCTAGGATGTCCGTTATGGCCGAACCTCTGGGCGAGTTTCTCCTGCCGTAATTGTTTGGGTTCATGAAGTCTAACGACTAGCTGTTTTGTGCCTAGAACGACACCATTCATAGCGTGCATAGCAGTGGAAGCTAAATTGGCATGTAATTAACAATTACGAATGTCGAGCAAACAGGAACATTTTACCTGCGTCAGGAGTCTGGAAAGAAACGAATCCAAAGCCACGGCTCTCGCCGTTCTCGTTCCGCATCACGCGAGCACTGTTCCGATCATTAGGGCGTCTTTCGGGGGAGAAAAGATATGTTACATACCTAACAATCTGACCGAACTATGGTTTTATGGTACCATGAGATGAGTAATCTAGCACAAAAGTAAAATATCATTACCTGACGGAAATGGGCGAAAAGACCGTTGGAGTTTATCTCAGGATCTAAATTCTGGGCCCGAGAATAAGCACCTTCTGAAGAGTGATGTAAAAAAAACAATACTAACCTTGCAGAATAGATTGCAAGGGTCTATCAGACCACTATGACTGCTGGATCCGGGTCCCGATAGTGGAGCAAGTTGCACTTGCTGACCCGGGCCGTGAACAAATATGGGAGCTCTTGTAGCAGGGTATGGACTCACTCGGGGAGGCGAGTACTGACGCTTGGTTAGTGGGCCCGATCAACAACGATGATATTAAGATACAAACTTGAGGGTAGGGGAATACAGATCCTGATGGAACAAATGTTGGAGCATGTGCGCTGAACTCAGAGACAGTACCACTGGTACGTCTTGGCTGGTATACTGTCACAGCAATGTTTTGTCCTTCGACGTCAGCACAGTGCATAGCTTCTTCAGCAACTTGTGCATCCTCTTCACGCCAGAACTCGACAACTCCGGTATCGCTTCCAAATCCAGTCTGTGTCCGAGTAGATGCAAGAGCGCCAAATGGTCGGAATAAATCATAAAGCTGGAAATCAGTAAAGCCAACTGGAAGATGCTTGACAAGACGTGGCAGAGCGGACGGAGGGGGGAGTGGTGTAGGCGGTGTAGTTTGTGGATATGGAGATAGAACTAAAAACACGGAGGGTTGCAAACCCTGAATCGGACGCGACTGCAGGGTAGCGAGAGCCTTCTCCGCTATGCGAATCAACAATTCAGTTAGAAAGATTTAAATGAACGCGCAAATCAGGCACAACCTTTCTCGAGGTACTTGAATTCGATGGTTCCTGAGAGAGGGCGATTGCTGCCATCACGCGCAATGTTGGGTCTGAATGGAGCACATGGCTGGAAGGTCATGGCAAGATTTTCATCGGTGACATAAGGAGGAAGATTGGAGATATAAAGCAGAGGTTCGTGAAGGTACGGATGAGGCTGGGGAACCTCGGTATCCTGCAGAGTCGGAGAAGAATATCCAGTAGCCATCTTGATTATCGTGGTATCAGATGACTACTCCAGGTCGATTCTGTGTTCAATAGATGAATTTTCCATCAGTCTATTTTGATCTAATAGTAGAAACTTACGCAAGTCAACAGGCAAATCAACGACCTTGGGGTCACGGGCCAACTCGAAGTGGTCACTGCAATGCCTGAGCACCAAGTGAAAAATCGAGGCGTGGAAAGCTTATATCAGCGACGCGTGCCAGTTGGGACTTGGCACCGCGGTTGAGTAAATCGATGATCAATAGCTTTATTCATGATCGCGGCCCAATTGACCCAGATTGAGTTGCTCTAAGCAACGAGTATCAGCATGTAGCGTGATAACCGCTGGCGCGTTCGATATGCCATGGGCGCAGTTCTCGCGGCCTGGTAGCACAACTTGAGGTACTTAATGGTACGTTTCAACACCCTCTCTCACATCACGGTCCTCTGTATGGTTCTTTCTGCTCAATAAGCTCACATCCAACATAGTTATGCATCCCTCGGACTTACGCACATGGATCTTTATCTGAAAAAAATTACGTCGGCGAGTTATGGTTTTTCCAGTTGACACAAAGCAACAAATATTCCTCCTGTCCGATCAGCCAAGCAGCGCAGCTTGTGAACCATTTGCCTCATTTGAGCCCGACCACTGACTTCAAGTATGTCACAGCACGCATATGATTCGTTCCCCTCAGTGGCGCGCTCAAAATGGCACTGCCGCATTTTTCGCGAGTGGACACATCCGTGCAGGGATCCTCTGTCGAATTGTTCCGCGATCGCACCAGTGCGGGGATCCTCTGTCAAATGGCTCCGTGATTGCACCAGTGCGGGGATCCTCTGTCGAATGGTTCCGCTGTCGCACCAGTGCGGGGGATTTTCGTCATCTGTCGAAGTGTTTCGCCCACTTTCTGCAGCTCCGTTGTTTCCGAGGCATTGTCTATTTGGCGATAGGGATGCAGTGGGCACCCCCAGAATGCCCGGCCGGTTCTGTGCTGTTCCTTGATGAACATTACAGAATGCTCTTCAGAGATGTCTCCCACTTGGCATTGGCACTAGTCTCCAGGTTACTCTGACATGCAAGATTCTGTCGCATACATCCTTCCTAATCGAGGTTCTCCGTACTGTGAGGAGCAAAATCCCTTTTTGCCAGCGTTTCAAGTGACACATTATCGTACATTCGATAAGATGTTTCCGCAACCTCTCCCCCATTCTGGTATGCCAGATTTTATTCTCACCACAACTGAATTGGTGTTCTCACACCATTTGCTCTCATTAATCCCGAACCCGCATTTTGAGCCTCTATTTTGGTGATATCTGTGACATCCATTCTCTCACTTGCCAGTCACTCTGGAACCCGAGGCTGGATTGAAGTCTGGGTTCTGGTATGTTTGCTATTATTTGCTATCAGCTCGGTTGTCGTGGTTGCTGTGCGTGTTTAGACGGATGCATATCTGAACGTAACGTTATCTAGGAACATGGCGGTTTTCTATGCTCCAAGTGCCACTCATTATTTGCGGGATTTTTGGTTGGCCTGTCATAACTTACTTACTGGCATACTAGTGCTCTTGTGACAGGCCATCGATGATGGTGACAAATTGCATGCATAGGTGTGCGCAGTCCTCCTATTACCACATTGTAAGGCCGTTTGGAACAGAGCAAACTTTTTGGCCGCTATTAATGGGTCATTTCAAGTTTCCGGGGATCTGATCCGCGTTCCCTGTTTCGCGTGCTACGACTGGATATCCTCGGATATCCTGTTCTGCTCTATAAGCGACATCCAGGAGCATCCAAGTGAGGCCCAGCTCGGTACCCCGACGGTCCCCACATCGAGAGTAGTTCAAAAATAGCTGCAGTTGGGTGTGCTATTTTGAAACACACGAAGAAGTCTTGGAGATTGTGAACTTGTTCTCGGATCACCCTCATTCTCCGGATTGCTCATCAACCAATATTTAGATATTGAATTATATATATGACACCCATACTCCACGGGCATCACCCATCAGTTTGCGCAGTTCCTGGAAGTTCGCCGCTCCATTTCCTATGTACGCATTCTAGCGAGCATGGGGACAACACTACTAGACTCGTGACGCCTTACATCCCGGAAATCCTATATCCGCTCTGTAAAAGACCGTCAAATGTAGTTTGAGGATATCGTTTACGGCACACCGCACATGAAACCATGAGTTATACATGAAAGTACTAGATCTTGTTCGCGCATTTTGGGAACACATCTAATTATAAGACTCTACAACACTGAAAATTGTCCACAGATGTACAAGGCCCGACGTGCACGTGCCGAGCCCAGCGGACATATGTTTTTCCCTATGGTTCGCACATTATGTCACACAGCACGGGTGTTCAATGCCGTTCGACGAGAAACATTCGTTTGGACTGCGGGATCTCAATTTGTACAGTGCACCGCTTTAAATGGATGGATTACTGGCGGCAGACGAGTGCCGGGAGAGATGTATTTTAGCTCTCAATGTCCATGGATAACCGTCGTATCGCATTCCAGAAATTTCTGCGGTGATCCGATGATTGTGATCTATGAAACCAACCTCGAACGCCCATTAGTCGGCCACGGCACGAGATCCACCCAAAAAATACATGGTCGTGTGTATTATGTCGGGAGGAACATATGTGTGACACACTAGTACATAAGCATTTAGTATACAATTACTTGTGCTAGAGCCAATGCGAGAACACTAGAAACGCTATTGGAAGGAATGGCTATCTTCCTTTGCCTGTATGGGACGCACGAACTCAATGCCAGCGAGACCAATACAAAGTCGAGCATCCACCACACTCGAGAATTGAATGGATTAATTGAACAGTACGCCACTGATTCATTAATAACATACGGAGGTCGGCCCTTCCTCAGGCTTCAATACTTTCGAACACCATTGCAATTGATGGGGGGAGAGCAAGCCACGAACCCTGACGAGTGTCCAGACGACGGTTGTATTATATTAAAGGAAGTCCTCATTTAATATTTGAGAAGATCAAGGGGTGAATCAAGGTAGGCGCACCAATGATAATATGACAGAATAAATAATAATAACATAAGTAAACACGGCAGAATGTATGAGGCAGCTTGATGCCAGCGAATGGTGCCGAAGCGTATGCACAAAGTACGGGCCTCCGTAAGATGTCCAATCGCGGAGATGGTCGACGGTTCGTAGGGTCCGAAACCCGAACACTCACAAGTGAGGAGGTAAAGTCCGCAGAAAGTCTAGCTTGATGGACAGGAGCCTATCGACGAGGTGATTGAACTCAGTCTTATTGGGGAAATGATGATTATAACGGCGAGGGGCCGAAACTTCGAACGTGACTCGTCATAGAGTTGAAAAGCACTGCGTCGAATTTGAATCGCGTGCTCCTAGGAGTTCGTTGAACTGGTCGTGCGCTGTGATCATGGGTTCGCCCATAAGGAACCGCGGTAATCAAAAAAGCCCAAGCAATAATAGAATCAATGACATATGCCGAGCGTGGCACAGCTGAACCAGACTTGACCTGTCACACAAGTGTTATTTTTGCATGCGGTGTTCGATGCATCAGGAACAAAAGCGATCAGTGAGAACACCTGCCTCTCATCTTAGCTCGCTCCAAAATCCGAATTCGCCGAGTCTCCTGGCAGACCTGGCAGTGTGAACTATTTTTTTGGCAGCGACTGAAGTTTCTTGGAAAGATCAGTACGATTGCTAAACATGGTTGAGCCCGTACGTTACCCCATCCAAGTCTTGACTCTCATGAGTGGGTCGGACTATCCCGTGAATTGGATATCACGTCTTCTTGGACAACGCCGCCGACCATAAACGTCCAGACTACAAGCGCTTTCTGAGTTTTCCTCATTGTTGAGGCTCGAAGTTCAGGCTGTTGGTGATCGACAATTAGCTTCGAATATGATTAGTGGGCATAATATTACAATATTGATGCTTCTAGGTGTCGTCTGGGCCTTGAAATAGTCCATAGTTCCTCCAAAGTTAGAGATGGGCCAGTCATAGGAGAAAGATCAGCAAGGAAAGCGTCGATAGGATACCACCAACTTGGCATGAACAACTTCTTCCAAACAGGGTCAGCAACGTGCCCAGTCTCCATTCTGGGATGATTGTAAAAATACATACCCACTGAATGCGCCGCCATGGGATTGTCCTCATGCGAAGATTCATCTTGTAGCCAGCCGGTAATGTCCTTGGAATTTGGATGCAGGTACCCCTCCATCCGAACAGATACCGTTTTGTGTAACGGTGTTGCTGTTAATACTCCCGGAATCATTGCGTTCGTAATCAATGTCGTCTGGTGCGGCGACCCTTTCCTGGTACGTTAATAATGACGGAACCGAGATTCACTAAGCCGTATAAAAGGATCAACTGGCAATGAACAGTTCCTCAGTGTAATTTTTTAAAGTTTCTTGGTTCATCTTCTGCATACTCCAAAAAATGCACTCGTGGCGCCGAATTCTCTCGCTTTTGGCCCTTTTGTCGTCTGCAGTTGCCGTGCCAGCTCCTTCAGCAGTGACACCAGCTCCGGCAGCTAGTCCGACTGTTCCTTATGCCAGCGATGACCCCAACCTTCCTCTGTGGAATGAAAATGAAAACATAGTTCCCGAACCCATGCGCGGCACCCTTGGGTCTTCAGTCCTTGGTCCCCAAAATATTCCAATCGAGCTGCAAAACCCCGACCTCTTCGCTCCTCCTACCACCGATAGCGGTTCTGTGTAAGGTATATACTTCATAGCGTTTTCTCGTATCTTAAACTGCATACTAGACCGAACTACAAGTGGCCTTTTTCTTTAAGTCACAATCGCCTTCAGACTGGTGGTTGGGCAAGGCAGCAGAATGGTATGTGCTTCACGTCATGGCTTCATTTACAATTATTAAAATCTGCGACTTGCCAGTAAATGCCATGAGTATTGCTACGGCTTTGGCAGGCGTCAACATGCGTCTGGAAGTAGGTGCCATCCGTGAGATGCACTGGCACAACGATGGCGAGGTATATGACTTTCTTTTCTTCTGCTGAGTGTGGTACTGATAGTCCCTTTACAGTGGGCATATATTATCCAGGGCGACCTTCGGATCAGCACTGTGACTCCGGAGGGTCAAGTTTATGTCGGTGATGTTGTGAGTACATCGCATATACTCATATGCTTTGCCTGAACTGCGATTCAGTCACAAGGAGATATATGGTACTTCCCTGCAGGTTATCCACACAGGTATGTGCTTTCTTTTGCACTGAGGCCACGACTTAAGTTGCAATCTAGTATTCAGGCCAAAAATACCACAGCTGGTGGCGCAGAGTTTTTGTTGGTCTTTGACTCCGGCACGTTCAGTGAAGATTCCACTTTCCTTTTGACGGTCGGTCGTCTGTCTGGTGTGTGAGTCCTTGCTAAACATAATCAATAGGACTGGCTGGCCCATGTGCCCAAAGAAGTTATCGCAAAGAACTTCCAAGTAAATATTTCAGCATTTGATCACATCCCAGCCAGCGAATTATACATCTTCCCCTGTAAGTTTTTCTCACTCCTGGTCATTGCATGAATTTACATCTTCATTAGCTGCTCCTCCTCCTGTGAATGTTGAGTCGGACATGGTGGTTCCAAATAATACCCCGATGCCTTTCACCTTCGCCATGTCACAGGTGAACGCAACACAGGCATCTGGAGGTTCATACAAGGTCGTAGACTCGCGTACCTTCCCTATCTCTACTACGGTCTGCAGCGCTGAGGTAACTGTTGAGGTGGGCGGCATGAGGTTTGTCATTCTTATCCTTGTCAGAGCCCGTGCTAATCAACTGCGCTATTAGGGAGCTTCACGTAAGGAAATTCTTTTGTTTTGAGAATACAGCAATCCTAAGCTTTGTTTCTGAAGTGGCACCCTACGGAACCTGAGTGGACTTACTTCATGTGCGTATTAGGTTTACTTGAGATTTAGTCCAGCTAAACCCTGCCCAGTTCGGGAGAAGCTCGCATCACCGTTTATGCATCCTCTGCTCAGGCAACTACAATGAACTTCCAAGTAAGTCTATCTGAATCTCTGTGAATTGACAGTTACAAACAGCGAATGCTTATCTGCTTTTAGGCTGGCGATATTGCATACATTCCCCCATCGTTTGGTATGGTTTGACGTGATCATTGTTTGATATTTCTTCTAAACATCTTTTAGGTCATTACGTTGAGAACACTGGCAATTCCACTTTACAGTTTCTAGAAATCTTCAGATCAGGTCCTGTGTCTCAAACTATATGCCGCGTGTCAAACTCATTATCCTACAGGCCTGTTCCAGGATATTTCTCTCACTCAGTGGCTTGCACTGACGCCTCCCGAGCTTGTCAAAGCACATCTCGGTCTCGATGACGCTACCATTGCCAGCTTTTCAAGAGTCAAGCAGGAGGTCGTTGGCCCCACTTATTAATCAGCTTCCGGGACGAGGTGCTCACACTGGACCTATTTATCAACGATAACACAAATAATTTGTCACGTACCTGTACGAGTTTTTGAGCGTTAGCATGACCTGTGAATTTTGTGATCGTACTGAAGACGTTTTTTATTCCTTATCATTTTAGACATGGATGATCCTTATGATCATGGTATTTTGACTTCCAAGTCGTACTTGTAGCCAATATCAAGTTACATAACTGATTTCTTTCAGTTGATTCAAACTTTGGTGCGACCGGTCTTAAGCCTCCATTCCTGAAGACTTGCGTGTCTCACGTCTGTTATACGTAACCTGGTTTCCGAGTTTCAGGCTGACTGCAGTGGCGTTTAGTATGTACATATGCAACGTTTGACCTTGTTCCGTCACCGCGCTTGCCATGCCATGATACAAGCCGCCGCCTTATTGCACATGTGAATATTCCATAACCTAAACTTAAATTTTCATGGTGTTTGTTAATAGAATCCTACGGCAAGCTGGCATATTCGGGTCAAGAGCAATCTCAGGAGAAATCCATTTTTGGGCAGTAGTTTCTATGAGATATGTATATCCAGTTACGTAAGAATTCCGCGCGTTCGAATTGACGGCAGCAATTCTTCGAAGAACACAAGTATAACACAATGCCAAGTATTTTTTTTTTTCGTATCAATTAGATAGCCTAATACAAGCCTAGCACTATTCCATGTAGTAGAGGGATGGTACCAATCCCCTCGTGTTTCATTATAAGACATCTGATTTGAAGTTTCTTTCAAAGAGCGCGCGTGACTTGGTCATTGGCCGCTTTCTGCCAGCAGTACGTAATTCATTAGCGCTATACTCTAGGTTCAAGTGAAATGTGACCAGGATCCGACAGCGCTCATGATCATATCTGCACCAATCGCTGTGAATGATATATCGAGACTGTCATTTTTAGTATATCATTGGGTGGCTATTGCAGACTAGGCCTCCCATATGAACAATAGAAAGAAAATGACAGAAATATGGGCGTTCAGCGGATCAGAGCATTATGCACTGCATATTCCAGAACCGGTCCGTCAGATGATAGGGGAGAGCTGCGATGGCAATATTTGCGGCTGAAAATATTAACAATTTAGGCCACACAGTCATACTTTCCACCTATATTGAATTCACGATAGCAAGACAATGAATTAATAATTCATTGTCTCGATGATCTGGGCGCGTGTTTAGCGCTAACAGACAGTCCAAGATGCGGCAGAACATATTGCCACAATGCTATCGGCATAGGCGCCATGTCGTGGTGTGAAATGATCCCACCAGATCTCATGATGCATGAGCCATGAGAAATGACATCGGACGGTCGACGCTCAGTATCAAAACATTATTATGCAATGTTATAATGACATCCTCGGATTGGCTATCAGTGAGAGCTGTAAGATGATAGGCCAGGTAACGATGCACTGACAACCTGAGAAGCAATCTATCAGCAGCTGGACAAAAAAAAGGAACAACGTTCATTAGAAGGTCACAAATTTGAGGCTTGGCATTGCTAGAGAGGTATCTGCGCAGTGAGCGAGCAATCAGACATTCTGCATTTCGTTGATATGGTTCCGTTTTGTGCACGGTGTCTGCGTTTGGCGTAAGATTAGTGGCAAATAATTGAGCCGGCAGGCATATTTCTGGCAGCGTGGTTGTTACGGTGCACCGTCTGTTGAGGTTGCGTCCGTTATACCACCTCGGACTTCCTGTCGCAGAGTCAAGGCTTGAGATATGAGTATAAGGTTACAACTTACGACTGGGATTAAGTTGGTTTATCACCTCGGACTTCAGGAGTTCCACATATGCATCACGTAGTCTCCACTAGCAAGCTCATTGTAGACAAAGGAAGATAGTCCGAGTCGTTCCGCATCCACGCATCACGAGTACTGGTATTCAACGTTAATTTCAAGTGTGACTTGAGTACTAGTACTTACTCCATGCGAACTTGGGCAACGGCCATCAGGATCTAACGGTGTTTGAAAAGCTAGCTGATCCTGTGTGTGAAGGCCGCAAAAATATCGCTGTAGTAGAGGAGCAGGCCTTTTAGCTATGCGCCTTGTTCGAAGTTTCCTGTCCCTCGAGAGTCGATTTGATTCATTGTTCAAGCTCAAGTTTGAGCGACACAACCTCAGGTCACGTGTAATTCACGTGACCATGTAGCGTGTTGTTTTGTTGTAGATGTCATTTACAACCAATATTTCACTGACCAAAATTCACTCTTGATACAAAGCTTTTTCTCTGTGACACATGGAGAATACAGAAGACGACGTGTTCAAAGAAGCTCCTGTGATTGTGGACTGTGACGTCTTAGAGGCTGCTAAAGAGAATATCCAGCCACTTGCATCTGGTCGTCGAGTTACCACTCTTTCGGCTATCCTGCAAACTCCTCATGCACAGCGGGATGCACAACTACTCGCAGCGCGGAAGCGCTTTCGCACGAACATACAAATTGCACTCGAAGATGAGGACGATGATCCACTGGAAGCATACTCGCGTTTTGTTCAATGGACGCTCGAAAATTACCCCCAAGGGCAAAGCGCAGAGTCTGGACTCTTAGAGCTTCTGGAAGAGGCGACAAGGGTATTAAAGGACGACCGAGAAGGACGATGGAAAAGGACGTCGACGTACCTCAAACTTTGGGTACTTTACGCGAGCTATGTGGAAAAACCGACTATCATCTACAAATTTTTGCTCGCAAATGATATTGGAACCGATCATGCTCTGCTATATGAGGAGCACGCGGCTGCACTTGAGAGAGCTGGACGGTAAGCTTCAGCCTGGTTTCTCGCAAGGCCCGTTTTGAAGCAGAGTTTTTGTCGCAGGCGCAGTGAGGCAGATGCTGCATATCTACTTGGAATTGCACGTCAGGCTTCCCCCCTTGATAGACTTGTAGCCAAGCACGGTGAATTCCAGAAACGGATGATGACTGCAGCCACAATGCCCCCGCAGCCCGCCACAAATGCTCCCCCGCGTAGAACAGCGTTGGGTGTGACTTCCTCATCTTCTGCTGTAGTACCTTTGTTTGCATCTACCTCTCAGGCTCCTTCGTCGTCATCGCAAGCTGATGCCAGTGAGCCTCGACGTGGGCCACGGCTAGGCACAAACGCTCGACTCCAGATTTTCGTAGACCCTTCTGGAGCAGACTCAGCCGACGCAACGGATTCGGTTACACCTTATCCTGATATCGGGACGCGTAAATCTCGTGTCAAAGAAAATATACCCGAGGTTAGAAAAGCAGCAGGCAGCACCTTAAAGCAGGCAGGTCGCACTCAACGGATTGCGTCTGGGTCGAATTCGGGAGCAATTGCACCAAAAATTGTGCCTTTCAGAGACCCCAGACCAGACATGGATGCGGAAGGGAAAGTTGTGATGGCCCCACCTCCCATTCCCATGTCCAGGCAGAAGGACGCTGTACCGAAGACCCCCACGAGGACCAGCGCTATCATACCACTTCACGACGTCCCTGATGGTGGCGGCATTCCGTCCACTCAATTCACACCCTTTCGAGATGAGGTGAGTAAAAGTCACTGTATGGCCGCACAAAAGTTCTGACAGCTGCTTAATCAATTAGCCTGAAATAAACATGTCGGCTGCTACGCTTGCACCTGAGACGGTGATGAAACCAAAAACTGTCGGAGGAGGACCTTTGATTGGATCTGAAGCAGAAGCGTTGAGGAAAGATCCCCTGAAGAACTACTCTACCGAAGAATGTCCACGAGATGACTGAATGACTCGGTTTTGTTTAATCTCTCTTTTCCTCTAGGTTGTGTTGTGTTGTTGATCTACATTCATTTTTCCCTCCTGCTTCTACACCTTGTGGTGGTCTTGGAGTTTGTTTTGGTTTTTGTAAAAGTCTTAGCAGAACATACCCCTGCTGAGCCTCATCTGTAGAACAAAGATTAAGTTAACCTCCACCTAGGTCGCTAGGCTGATTTAATGCTACTTGCCTAATCTGTATTTCCCCTGACGCGATCATCCGCAGCACAGCTTTTTGTCTTCTACAGCATCTTGCTAGAGACGCCTACTGAGTTACAGTGATTTCCGCAATGTCATCTAAGCAAATCGCTTTATATCCTTGCTCTCCCAATACCGTACGTGGAACATCGACAAAGATCTCAGCTAGCAAAGATAAGGTTGTTTATGCCAATGGCAAAACCGTGATCGTGCGTCGTTGCCCTTCATGCATCCTCATCATGTTCGCTTATGGGCTATCCGCCTCTAGATCCGTGACCTTAAGGTGAGGATTGATCTTGATCCTCATGTTTATTATGTATACAAGGCTGATCCACCTAGAATGCCGCTCTGTCAACGGCTTTCTCTGGTCACGCATACAACACGACTGTTGCACGTTTCTCACCCTCTGGGTTCTACTGCGCATCTGCAGACACTACAGGAACCGGTGCGCATCTTCTAAAGTATCAGGTGCGACAGCAATCGCTGATCAAATCTAATCCTACAGTGAAGATATGGGATACCATAGGCGAGGATCAGTCTGTGAAGGGAGAATACAAAGTTATCTCCGGGAAAATGTGAGTAGTATGCTCTGCTCATTGGAAGTCCATCTGGGTGACATTGCTCTCAATCGGTAGCAACGACCTGGCCTGGGATGGTGAAAGCAAGCGAATAATTGCGGTTGGCGATGGCAGAGAGAAGTACGCAGAATGTCTATGCGGGGCGGATAAAGACTGACGGTGGTTTTGAAGATTTGGTCATGCTTTTCTTGCCGACTCCGGCTCTTCGACTGGTCAAATCAGTGGACACTCAAAGGTCTGTCGTCACCATTTTCGTGGACCAGTAAGCTCATCTCAGGTACTAGGTAATCAATGCTGTTTCAATTAGATGTCAGCGCCCCTTTAGGGCGGCCACCGCCTCCGATGATAATTCCATCGTTTTTCATCAAGGTAATCAGCCTTCAAGGTCATCGAATGAACACTGAATTTTTGGCACCATGCAGGCGTCCCTTTCAAATACGATAAGGTCTGAAACTTCTTTCCGTTATTCGAGTGCTGACTATAAACTGCGTGAAGACCATCAGAACGCACACCAAATTCGTGCAAGACGTTCAATTTGGACCTTCAGGCGACCACTTTGCCAGCGTGGGCTCAGACTCGAAAATCTTCCTCTATGATGGGAAGACTGGTGAGACGATCACAGAGCTTACTGACAGCCCACACAAAGGGACCATTGTGAGTCGTGATGGAAGCATGATTCGAGTTGGGAGACTCATTAAGTTTCTACTAGATGTCCTGCTCTTGGAGTCCAGATAGCAAGTCATTCTTTACGACTTCTCTGGATTGCACTGTTAAACTATGTGCGCACTCAAAGCTACTGCGCTTTACCAACTTGACTGAATTCGTCGTATCCAGGGGATATCGAGGCCCGCAAGTCGTTGCAGGTTTGGACGGTCGGCAGCGGGGTGTCTAACCAGCAGGTCGGCGGTGTCTGGAGTGGCATCAATGACCTTGTGTCACTCTCTATGTCCGGTGATTTGAACGTCTTTGACCCGCGCACAGGAGATAAACCAACTCGCATCCTTCAAGTATGCAGTCCCTTTCTAATTTCTTGGTGCTTCGCATGACACTCTTCGTACAGGCTCCACAAAAAGCGATCACCGCAGCCTCGCCAACGTCTTCGAGCACGTTCTTTGCTGGGTCAGCTGACGGGCGAGTGTTATCGATCGACACGAACTCGACATCCCCTTCAGATGCCGTTCAGCTAGTGGGAGGCACACTACACACTAGCCTTGTATCTGGAATGGCGACCGCAACCTCTGGGAAGGTATTCACCACAGGTTATGACGACCAGATCCGAGAGATCGAGGGATCCACATACACGTCTGTTGTTTCCCATTCCGCGTCGTTGTTTTATTGAAATGCGTGTGATAGGCCTGCTTCTATCCCTTCATTGTCGCAGCCCAAGTCTGTTGCAGTGGCATCAGACGAAACCGTATTTGTCGCTGGTATCACCTCGGTTGAAGCAATCCGTAACAATCAACGGCTTTTCGAGCTGAAACCATCATATGCACCAAGTGTGGTGGGCGCCGGGGGACTTGTGGTTGCGGTCGGTGGAGAGGTGAGCGTCTCCATTCTATAAACTGTTATTTTTGACTTATCGTGCTCAAGGATAAGCGTGTACACGTCCATACTTGGAACGGCAATACATTGACGGAGACACGTGTACTTCCAGAAAGCGAGGGCACGATAACTGCGCTGGCGGTTTCAAGTGATGGAGCATTGATAGTGCAAGGAAATGTGAGTATTCAATACTCAAGCATCAGGTCTGATTTAGGTTCCCATTACTGACATCGCATCTACAGTCTGCCGGAAAGATCGCGTTATATCACTCACAGACTGGCGAGGTGAGTTCTGGTAATCACTGCGTCGGGTACACTGAAATGATGTGGTGGACAACCAGCCTATCCTGACTCGCTGGGACTGGCACACTGCGCGTATATCTTCTTTGGCGTTCTTTCCGGCTCTTTCGTCACCTCCGACCCATGTTGTTTCAGGATCTCTTGACACCAACCTATATGTCTGGAGTTTGGAAAACATTTCGAAGCGTGTTCTCGTCAAAGGGGCGGGCCCAGGGGGCGTCAATTGTGTCATTTGGCTCGGTGACGCCCATGTCACTGACGGTAAAAAGACAGGACGTATTTTGAGCGCTGGCGCGGACGGATGTATGCGTGTTTGGGAAGTTGAGTTGCCAGGGAATTGAAGAACTAGATGATGTTCATTAGACAAGATAAGATAAGATAAGATAAGTGAAGTGAAGTGACGACCATATTACCACGTACATCCAACACTCACTCCACAGTCATGGATATCACACAGCATCTATATAATCTGAAGCCACAGTTGAGCAAAATCGCAGCCACTCAACATGAATTTCTCACAGCTGCTGGTACACTGAGCCTATCTCCAGCCCGTCTTGCGCTGTGGCTCTGTCAGGATCGCATTTATGCAGCACACGCGTATCCGCGTTTCATAGGTCTGCTCATATCAAAAATTCCCTTCGACGGACCTGCTGTTGAGGAAGAATTGAACAGAGAGACTCTTGTCCTGCTGACAACATGCTTGGAGGGAGTTATTCGCGAGGTTGCATTCTTTGAAGGGGTTGCAAAGGAATGGAATTTGGGTATCAACGGTTGGAAAGAACGAAAAGCCACGCGAGACTACACAGCTGAGATGGCAAGAGTAGCTTCTGTTGGTTCGTTGGAAGAGGGGCTCGTGTTTTTGTGGGCAATGGAACAGGTGTGTACCTCGCAATTGACATTACGTTGCTTGACACAGGCTCCCTAGATATACCTCGACGCATGGAAGTATGTAAAATCCCTGCTCCCTCCTCAAAGCGACTCAGAAGACGATACCGCAAATGCGATTCGCCAACTAACAAACAACTGGACGACACCAGAGTTCGAAGTTTTTGTCCAGAAGGTGGAGGTTATAGCAAACAGGCACTTTGCGAGACGTCACCATGGGCATTCGCACTCAGCTGTACGTGCGATGGAGAGTATTTGGGCGAGAGTTGTGGAACTTGAGGAGATGTTTTGGCCCGAGGATGGAGAGGACACCCGTCTGAGCTCTAGAACCGGTTGAGGTCGAACGCATGGATTCTTTGGAAGATAACACTGCTTAATTAGCATAGCAGTATATTATAAGAGACGACTTCGTGTGTCGTAGTGTCTGTCAGACCAAAAGGTATTTCTCAGCTCGCCCGCATCGTGAGACTGCATGTGCGAACTATGTTCCAAGCTCCCCCTGTCATGCCATGAAAGCCACCGACTCAGCGATTCCCAAATACAAGAGTCAAGTACTAGTCACTGCTATGACATCTTATGCTTCGTCAGCTACACCGATTGGTAGACGAACATGATGGTGCGGCATCCAGGAGTTCCTAGTATGGCAAACAAATCCAACCAATTTGACGGCGACAACAAACGGCGACTGTACGAAAGTTCATAGAAGTCGAAAATTGAACTTCAGCAAGGTATGGGATGAAAAAAAAACCATATGCGAACCACCACTGATCCAACTTGTACCCCCGACTGAAGCGAACCGCGTCTTTGATAGTGAAAGTCTGAACCCTGGAACTAAATGTACCGGGCGAATAAAATTTCCGTGTCTCATTATGTATACTCGCGACTAGCGAGAGGTAGGCGGAACGTGTGCCAGGTGCGTCTGCAGGTTCGTGGCATTTCCCGTGTGGATGTTGTGTCAACATTTTTGCCTGGATGAACGATAAGCGAGTTTCATTTGCTGGATATGTACTGACCAAAATTTTAGAATCCAGGTAAGTTGACGGGCATGCGCTCGTACTGTGGTGAGTGCTTACGGTGACTCCCTGTGTCATTGTGGCTCCCGCGGCACTAGTGAGACTGTGCTCGTACAATTTCAAGGCCCATGAGTGGAAATCAAGAAAAAACGACTGTCTTCTGTATATTTCTGGCTAGGAGAGGTGAGATCTAAGGCAAATCGTCAAGCTGGCGTGGGAAAACGGTAAGCCGCCATCCAAAATTTTGTTTGGAGTAGTAGTTACTAGTCAGAGGTCGACTCTGGAGGTCCAGGAAAATGCTGAAATCACCCGATCCTACTTTCCAGGACCTTGGCCAATGTCTTCCATTCCATCGTTGACGTCCAATGTGCACAGGCACGATGAGCGGGCCACAGCGCAGCTGTGTCATGCAGTGTGCACTGAACACACAGTGCCTCACATTTTCAAGTTTGCGCTGCCAATGGCCATGCACGGTAGTGTGCATGTTCTGCCAGCGTCCCAGTGCTGAGTCTGCTGACTGGTACCGGGTACGATCCAGGAGTCAAGCCCCGGTACTGTGGGAACTTGGAAGTAGATACTCTGAAAGTGAAAATCAACATTTAATTTTCATTCAAGCGTGAGTGATCAGCGCCCCTTCTTCATCGCCTTCTCTCCGTTCCTGTATCGTTTCCTTCTCGATCGTTCTTTCTTTGTACAACTGCCCTCGTCCGAGTCGCTACACACGTCGATTCTGCTTTATAACAGGCAAGAATTTGAATCCGGATACGACGCGTGCATATTCAACAAATTCGCTGCAATAATCCCCTCACGATATGACCCTGGTCTCGAATGATCCTAGTTGGTGGCTATCTATCAATGCATATCGTCTTTCCAGCTATTATATAGGTTCGTGGAAAAGCCAGCCGCATAATGTTTGTGATGATTTGATATCCTTGACTGTGATGTTGCAGTTGCCGCACATGTCGTGCTAATGTACGATTGGGGTGAGTAAGACCAAGTGCGAAAGAATCACTGACATCCTTACGGTATTTCCAGCACTCACGTTCGGACAAGAGGCAGGTTCATCCATCAATAGGACAACCATCTTGCTAAGAATGTTGTTATAGGTTGAACTGATCGTGGTGAGCGGACTCCCACTTCAAAAGAACAACGTGAAAATACCATAATTAATTCGCGGCAGAGGCGACGCTGGTCTCTGATGACCGTTCTGTATCTCATTGTGTGTATCTTGTCTCTGAAGTGTGTTTAGCAAGTTGAGCTGACTTCAAAGCATCCTAGTTGCGCTATGGTGGAATAATCTATGCTGTGTACGTTTAGAAGGCTAAGCAATTTGTGTCGCGCTCATTACCCATCTTTTACAACAGGATCAGGATATCGTGTATGTATCCTTCCATTCACCTTGTTCGTTCTGATCGACAGCATACAGTCGCTGTTCCAACATTTTCGACGACAGATGCAGTGAGTTTTCCACACTGATACCTTCCATTCCCGTCCAAGCAAATGAACTACTATGCAGGGGTGAGTGAGATTCTCGGATAGCCGGTTGATTCAATATAACAATTGCCACAGTTGTGAGTCTGTTTCAAGCTTGTGATCCTTCAAGGTTAATGACTAATTTTGTTGGATCATTAGGCCTTGTGATAACCGATGCACTTGTTTGGGTGAATGAATTTGCAAATGTAATACTGACCGGTGAGCTATACACTTCCGTGATATTGACTTGACTGAAACATCATTGCAAGTCATTATGATCGCTCGGTTACATGCTATGTATCAGCGGTCCAAAAAGATGCTGATATTTCTCGTTGTCATATTTTTAGTCATCAGAATCGCCAACGTAGTGATGGCCGCAGTAATAACAATGAAGATTTCAGGGGGTAAGCTTTACCTATGTATGAAATGTTCAAGTGCATGACAAATGTCAGAGGAATTCGTTCTCTCCGGCACCTATCAGTGCATGATTGGTTATACGGAAGATTCCCTATTTCTGGCTTCCATGACTTGGATACTTGCCACTGTATGGGAGGTCCTTGCACTGTGTCTCGCGGTTTGGATTGCTGTAAAGCACTTTCGGGAACTGCGACGATGCTCAACAAGAAGTATTATCGGGGACTGTTTTGCTGTGTTAATTCAAGCTCACGTTAGTTATTTTGCGAGGTGAGCTCGTATTGTGATGTGGTTCTCTTGTTTTCTGCTGAAGTTCTGTATGTGCAAGCTTCGTTGTTGTTTCTTCCTTTGAACTGATTCATTTTTCTCCAATGATCTGGACGGTATGTTGATCTGTCAGCTGCATACGCTCATGATTCATCACACCTATAGAATGGATATTCCCTGGAAGATCAGATTTATGATGGGTTCGTTCAAATTGTCCAATCCATGCAGATATTTGTGCTGGGACCACGCCTCATCCTGAGCATTCGACAATATCACGCTGAGCTTATGGCCGACTCTGATACAGCGACCGCTATGACTTCAATCGCTTTCCAGGAGCGCGTTCATGTGTCAACTAGCAGCAGTGCGTAACGTGGGAGATGCTATATGGCTTGCAATCGGCGGGTAGTTTGCAGGGAACGGTTTGCTTTATTCCAAGTCATAGTACAACTTGTGAGTTACTTATCTGATGATGTGATATGTTTCAAACAAACAGCCCAAAATTTTACTGGCGCCAGCTGCCTGTCCACACTTGCATCGCGTGGCAACATCCAACAACTTTGCTTCAAAATAGTCGTTCCCTTTCAAGCAAGTTACACTTACACTCGAGGCAACATTACTTATTCAGGGGACCAGGGCCCGAGGCAAGTTAGTAGACACCCTATAATGATAGATGTATCATTCCATTACAATAACAACACTTGACGAATTGAAAGGGAGTAGCAAGGGGCAGCAAGGAGCAGGACACGTAGTTGCGCGCACTAGTAGTCTAGTACTAATGATCATGTCACGCTGAATATCACGTGGACATGTCATTGATTACGCGTCAGTGGTGTCACAAGTTACAACCCTATCATCAAGTCAGTGACTGCGAATATTTCTATTACTGACAACTTCAAGTCCAACGAGATGGGTTCTTCCAGCACATCCCCATCCGCACAAGATATCTGGAAGTGGACATTTAGCAAGGAAGCAGCCGCTCCATGCTTCATCAGAGACGCTCTCTCGATGAAGGAAAGCAACGCCAGCCTGAGAGGTCTGCCTCGTTTTCCTTAATCGCAACACCTACCTAACCAACTGCGGACCTAGATACCGACTTTTACTGGCTGGGACACATTCCATGTCGAACAGTGATCATTGTTGGCATAGTGGTTGGAATCCAGGACTACGAGAAACGGACGTTGTACACTAGTGAGTGGTCATTTTGTCGCTAAGCTTCTGAGTAATTACCGAGTTTGATCAACAGTCGACGACTCCACGGCTGTCATAGAATGCGTGCTTCGTCATCGCCCGCCACCCAAACCTCCAACGAATGCTGATGCAAGTCGCTCGGTTCAGAAATCAAAATGGGAGGCGACGTCACCTATGCCTCCTCTGCCACCACCCACTCCTGTCACTGCTATCGGCTACCCGGTACAAGTAATTGGCAGAGTCGTTCGGTTTTACGATACGAGGCAAATAATAGTTGAATCTATTGGTAAGTGCTGCGCCATGTATCTTTTACGCCAGCTGAGCGTGTCCACATGCCTGCTCTTCACGAATGCAACTTGGGAATGGACTTGAAGAGCCCTGCCAGTCGACTAATGACCAATGGAAACACTGGAAAACCGTTGTGGAGCTTCACAAGTCGAAATATTCCGTCCCGAAACCGTTTGAGATACCAGCGCCTCTTTCTTCATGTGAGACTGGTTCGGAAGAGCTTGAAAACCGGGATGAAAGGGACCTATCAGCTGCGGCATCCAACATTGCATCTTCTTCCAACAGGCAACCTTATGCGTTGGCATTGGGGACGAATATCCCTGTGCCCAGCACGCCCTTGAAGCGCCCACTACACGACCATGCCCCATCCTCACCACTTACGGATAGCACAACCTCCGCTTTATCTAGTCCAATCAAACATGGGTCTACAGTGAGTGTTCTGCACTGTACACAATCATCACCCAACCCTTCATTTTGCAGGACCCACCGAAACTTCGTCACCCTTCCCGATTACATGCGCGAGACCTGACTGAGAACACATTTCGATTGTACCTCAAGCACTATATGGATCATGCTGCTGTGGCGCTTGATTGGGATACTGATGTTGATTTGTTTTCGACACCGACTAAGCGGCCGCGCGTTCCATTGGACCAGACTCCCAAGGCACGAACGGACACAACGCACGATAGAACGCCACGCGCATCTACTCCGAATGATTGTGCTCCCCGTCGCCCTGCATTCACGCTCTCGCATCTACGCCGCGTCCCAGAACTCGCACTTCTAGCTGGCCGGGTGGTTCATGCCGAGACAAAGCGGCGTGCCCGAGCAGAGAGGAATGCAGAGAAAGACAAGGCTGTACAGACACAGAAGACCTCCTCGAAACCTACCCCTGGGCCCTCATCGAAAGCCGTTGCACATTCACAAACGAGGACCAAGCCCACAGATGTGCCGCGTGTAAAGATGAAGCGCCTGTTTTCATGGGCGGTGTTGAGGCTATATGAAGAAGGTAGCATCGTGCTCTGGGACCAACCCCTGGTTCCCGTCTCTGTCTCCGTGCCGCGTCCTCCTGGATCTGGCGATACAAGCGGGTTGTGGAAGACTGCCATCAACACCGCTAGTTGCTCAAGTGCGAATAATTCTGTGTTTTCAACCGCCAATAGCACGATGTTTTCCTCTACTGGTGTTTCTTCGTCCAAGTTCGTTCTGTTGGAAGAGGATGCCTATCTCTCAGATCCACCGATGTATGAAGAAGACGAGGCTTATGTTTCTGTGACGCCGGAATTGCTTGCTGCACCTGTTCGAGAGATCATGCGTGCGAAGGGGATACGAGGCAAGAGCTCCAAGGTTGGAGCGGAGGAGATTACCAGGTGTTTGAGAAGAGAGGATGCGCGCTGGGCGCGGATCGGGGCGTGGGCTGTGGAAGAGACTATGGAGATGATTCTTGTGGAGTAGAAGTAGGTTCGTCGCGCCGCTAGCGTCTGTTTGGGATCCATTCCGTCTGGGTTTGCAGCGGAGTAGGGTATGCAAAGCTAGTGGAAATATGAATTGCTGTTTATGCAGGTAAGCATAACTGCGTTGAATGAAATAAGTGTCCGAATCTTGTACAGATTATAATGAAAATACACGGAATGTGATGATTATTGGTGGCGGGTAAATAGACTGGTGACCAAGCTTGCTTGACCAGCCCCTGTTACGGTGCGTATGTATCTGGCAGACGCGACGCGTCTGTTTATTTATATTTGGGCAAGCGCCACGGCATATCTCAGTGAACAACTTCCATGCACACTCTTCTAACGAGTGAATGAGAATGTGAGTTGAGTGCTACCTTTTTATTTCCTCGCGACAACACCAGTAGTAGTTCGTCAAACTACAAATCCAGGCGCGCCCGGTCCGCCAATACCAAAGCTTCGCTCCTAGGTATGAATCTATTGGCCATGGCGGGTACTGCTATTAACGATTTATGTATATGAGAAGAGCAGACATCCTGTAAAGCGATGTGCTCGGTATGGGACATCGCAATGACTTGTGATGTCCTCTTAAGCCCTCACTGGTGCGCCCGCCATATTACGTCCGCCAACGATTCAAGGTACGAAGTCACTGATGCGGCGACCCCGTCACGGTGGTATGGAAGGTCCAGAAGGACGGTCAGATAGGCGGTCATATCCGATTCAGCGTGTGCACTGTAGAAGCGCTCTGATCTTGGTATCCACCAAGAGTGCATGCTTGTTACTTATGGGCCCATGATCACGATCAACTCAACGCTATCTCAAGAATTCACCTCGAGGAACTTTCCAGGTATTAAGCCGCGCATCCAATCGTATATTTGTCACTTAAAAAACGATAGTCGCCCATACGGCATATCTAACTTCCGTCACCTCGTGTTTTCCATTTTACAGACTAATTACGAGGCACATGTACAAGCATCTCCGTTCTTGTAAATACTTATTTGGAATTTTCTCGATGTTGGGCGCAGGCATGCCTTTTCAATTATATAATACTTCGCATGCTGTAGAAGATGCTGTTATCACAGGATGGAACCAAGCACCACAATGTTGCCATGTCCAGCAGCCTTTCTAGCTCCCTCGCTGCAGCGGCAAGCACGGAATCAAGGAAGACGCAAAGAAGGCCATGTCTTGAACGTTGAAACGTTGATAAGCCGCGCGTCTACTGGCGCAAAAGGTGCCTAAAAAGGATTAAATTGGCCAAGGAACTCCAGGGCATCAATCAGTTGACTGACCTCGCCCTGGTATCGGTGGAGTTTGTGGCGAGGTTATAAATCATCTCGCTGGTAAAGAGCGGTGAGTTGGTCTGATCGAGGCAAGGCTAAGAGAGGCCGCCGTGGAACACAAAAATCATCTGCTGAAACGAAATGTAATCCTATTAAGCGATTGGGAAATTGTCCTGTTAGAAGATTCATCGTACTTATGTTTCCCTGAAATATGCACTAGTGTAAGATTTCTGCAGTGATTAAATGGACTTACAAGGTATCATGCACCCGACTTGGAACTTCGGCGTTCCTCGCAATGGAGGGAACTATCAAATCAAATCAGAAGAGGAACGAAAATGCACCGAGTCAACGACCCGCCGCAGCGCTGATATTCATATCTGTCTGTTATGGACCTTAAGGGGGAAAATAACTCAGTCTATAATTATCTGGCTCCACTGGAAGACTTCGAGATAACTACAAGCATACAGCACATGCCAATATATATAATCTGTGCACTACTGTTCTACATATTCTGATGGAGATGTAAGCAGGAGGTCACCTTCATTAATATTGAGTAGATTGCTCACATAATTGCGGGTGTTCTTTGAGAAGCTTGACGGCAACTGTGCCATCATTTCATTGTGTGTCGTCCCAGGCAGGTCATGAATATTGGTCATGAAATCATCTAGGCAAAAGTTTTCGAGGCTGCCATCCAGTATGAACGGCTCGTCCAACCTGTTTTGCATGCTGTTATCGTACGACTGAAGTCTCCCTTGTTCCGAGAAGTTCGGGGACACAGGGTAATTCTGGAAAGAGAGTGGACGCATGGGGTCATGTAAATCAGGAGAAATAGTGTTTGCGAGAAACCGTGAATTGGCTTGATATGCGAAGTATGGTGACATGGAAGATGTGGGTGTGCGTACAGAGACAGGATAACGGAAGTGGTATGTAGCAGAGAAGATAGGAACTGGGCGTGGGCGACCTGAAGATCTTGTGGGAGCTCCTGTGGCCGGAGTACGGTACACATCCTGAATGATGGTGTATACGGTAGGATCTTAGACAAAAAATCAATCAAACGCCCTGTTACACATCAAAATAAGAAAGGACGAACCTGGAGATCTGCACAGGGTCTCCCAGTACCTTGGAACTAAAGCTGTACTGTACAGCAATGGGCCATCGCCGCAAGAGCCGGTAAAATATGGTCCGACGCATTCGAGTTTCGTGTCCTCGCTGTGTATGGGTGCGCCATCCAATAATACTATGTAGGATGACTTGCCAATGACGGTAGAGGGCGAGACAAAGGTTACGGTGGGGTCAATGTCCCTTATGGGACGCGGTGTGTTCGAGGAGGTGTGTGCAGTGACACCTTGAGGGGGCTTATATGAAGCAGAAAATGGTGCACGCGAGCGAGATGAGGATGAGCTAGACTCTGGCAGAATGTCAATGTATACTGGGGTACGGGTGTCAGGAAGGTGGTTTCGTTTAGACGAAGACATGTCACGGTATTGTTCAGAAGATATAGACGCGCCGGTGGACGAGCAGGTGGACGAGTTGTCGTTGCTTGATTTTGAAGATTTAGAATATAAAGAAGGAGAAGGGTTGGATTCATTATGGCTGTACCTCCGCGACGAGTCGGCTTCACTCCGCGTGAGCGAATCAATCACTTCCAAAATTGGTCAACTGGCGATGCCTTGCACGGGACGACGGTTACTTACATTCCCGACCCTCTGATGTGTCCTTAAACTGTTGTAGGCGACTGCCTATTTGTTTTGATGATCTGTGCTTTCCCGTCTTGCGGTAAATGTAATCCGAGATGAACTGATTGCGCTGAGGGAATCGGGAGTGAGCGGCGGGTCCATATTCTTGAAGGCCTGAGAACTCGGAGTCACGTGAACTAATTAGGTTCAAGTGATATTATTATGATCCGCACCTTTTAGCATCATGGCCTCAAGACAAGGCGGCCATACAGGCTCGGTATTACCCTTGAGAGTTTTCCAGCTTTTTCTGACCTTCATAATCGTCCGAAGAATGTCTTCTGTTTCTTGACTCGGAGACACTGGCCGCGGACTTGGAGGATCGGAACCACGTGGGCCTGTCATGTTGCCAGTTGATGACAATGGGCAGTGTCCAAAACGTGCTTGGTGAGCGTGGAGCGTAGCAGAGTGTGGGCGATCAAACAGTGATAGGTGCAGGAGAATTCAATACGGCGGTAGTCGGGATCAAGGCAGGTGAAGCACACAAATCAGAGGTTGGCTAATATAACTCAAGGATACCCCACTGGGGGTGGTGTGGGGTGTGGGCAACGGCAAACAAGGAAGTAAGTTACCCGGACGGTAGAACAGTTGTACGATTAACAAAAAGCAGCTTCGGCGGAGGGGATGATAATCTAGAACCCCATTGATCAAGCTACGCGCACGCAAGGTTTCGAAACTCACTACTCTTGAGCTTGAGAAGCGAGATCGTATTGGTTCCCGCTTCCCGACACAAGGGCGGTACCGCAAAAATATGTACCCCCAGTTGGTAACCCATTGGAGCATTTCAACCAAGAACGGAACCATGCCAAAAAACATGCGCCATGATTACACTTCGACGGTGAACCTTGACAAGAAGCCGTTGATGTGAAGGTAATAGTGTTGCATTGGTGGAGCATTTCCACTCACCCTGATTTCATGAGGGAAATCAGTGACAGCGTCAGTTAGTCATAGATCCCCGGCGATGGGATCACCCCGAACACGGAGAATTCCTTGCATGTCTCAACCTCCTAACTTGAGGATAGCCTTCTCGTAATCACGTAGATCTGGCACACGTTTGACTTTGGTCCTAGGGTGTTGCCATTCTAAATCACTCAGTGGCGACAACTGTCGTACGCAAGAATATCTCAAGTGCAAGCAAAGTGCAAGTATAATGTATCCATAATGGCACCTGAGGAGATTGACTACTGCCCCCTAGACCTTCACACTCGACTTGATGCTCAGTCTCATGCTTTGCCGTCGATGCAATCTTTTGTTCATCTACTATGGACTGAGCCCATACATAATTTGCAACACTCCGACTGATACCATATGCGTCAATCATAATCCGACTTGCGCCAGAATCGCTCGGTTTTCCTTTCATATTTCTTACTGGTAAATGCCCATTACCGGAGGAGCCTTATAATATTTGTTACCACATGTTATTGTCGCTTGAAGCTTGAAGTTCTGAATAAAATTCGACCCTGAAAAGGACCGTAGGTATATGTAACACTCCTATTTATTCCGGCAAATTCACTTTATGATTGACCTGAGTATGGAAGCCTAACATGAGTTCCTGATGCCCATCCGCCTCAGGCTCTCAACCACAGTCAGATTCGTAGAAGAGTTGCTTGACGGCAGACTTAAGCTTTTAATTTACTTAGTAGCTCAAGAAGATTCTCATAAACAAGCTGGTCGACATATCAATGAACCCTAAATCTTGCCAGGGCACCGGCTTTGTAGGTTTGACCCGAGACAGCTAAGCGATAGTGTCTAATGGCGTTGACTTACATACATGAATCTGCCGCAGGGACTGTAACGTCAGAACAGATTCTCCCAGTTTGCAACAAGGAACAATTAAAAAAAGGGTTCATCTCTAAAATAGACTCTTAGACCATTAACAGGTATTTGCTGAGAGCAAAGATGCGACAGCAGTGGTCACCTGGGAGACTGGGCGAGGCTATTGGCACTCGTGGATGTGATTTCATCAAACCTTTCACGGCGTCATTCTATTGCAGGAGAGAACACGACTCTTCCTCCATCGCATCTCACTCAGCTGATCAGCAGGTATATGCGCTAGGATTACATGTATTACATGCCTGCTGGGCCAAACGCCAACGCTTGATTTAGTATGGCCACCGAATGCGAAGCAATTTTGAAGTATAATTTGGTCAGGATGTTACAAGAAATTCGCCCAAGTTGCCGTCCTAGGAATCCATTATGAATTGCACGCCCTTCTCCGTAACCGGTGATATTGCGGATCATGTGATGCTCAAGGAGATAACTTAACCGACAGGATGGCTATCAGAACACACTAACACATGCAAGCAGATTAGGACGTACAATGTTATCAACCAGTTCCGAAGGTAGAAGAGACCAACGCGCCATTGACAAATGCTGAATACAGCCTGGATGATACTCGGGCTGAGATATGAACTCGGTAATAAATCAAGCGTACGCTGAGCATTGGGGAGTCCCATGACTCCAACCAGAAAATTAACCGAGCCAAGTCTACTCAAGCGATCGCAATGCTGATCTTGAGTTTGCACGGACACGAATAATGGATGACTCCCTGTAGGCAAAATAATGGAGACTATCATATACCGGACTTTGAAAAACGTTTACCAAATTACGCAATAAGATATTCTATACGAAAAACCAAACCATAGGTCAACGAATATCATGCATGATACAGCTAACGTCACATCAGCAACAGATGGAAAAGTGATCTTGCAATGGTTCAGAGGCATATCGCAGTGCTCACGGTTGACAAACTTTCTCTAGGAAACTTCCCAGAAAGGGACAGGGACACCATTCATTAAGTTGACCTCGAAGCTCCACCAATTTCCGCGATGACCTACAAGCGTAATCTGGGCGCAGTCAAAGTTTTGAAAGCACTAGTAACTTACAATAAAGGCATTATAACGGGTCCTATTGCTACACGAGTCAGTGCGCGAGAGTTTACAAGGTGTCAGAGACGTACAGTAGTAGCTGCATACAATAGCGCTGGATGAAGTGCCTGCGCAGCTACACGTGGTAAGATTATGTCAGCGGATATCGCTGGTGTGAGTGTCCTTAAAGGGCAAAGTATGAGTTTATTCGCGTTAGAATAATCTGCAGGGGGGGGGTACCCCCCCCCTACAGATTTAAAGTTTATTGAGGGGGGTAGACCCTTGTTGAATGACACATGGTGACGAAATGACGCCCGGCATCGCGGCAAACCTTCCTAAAACGTGAAATGATATTCTATCCTGCATTATTTTTGCCTACGGGAAGTCACCCAATATCGCACACCCTGTGACGTACCATTCTGAGATCCAGGGGCAATATGGAGATCGCTGAGGTTCACTCTAATCTTGGACATCCGTGCCCCATTGAACAACACGCATGATACAGCTAACGTCACATCAGCAACAGATGGAAAGTGATCTTGCAATGGTTCAGAGGCATATCGCAGTGCTCACGGTTGACAAACTTTCTCTAGGAAACTTCCCAGAAAGGGACAGGGACACCATTCATTAAGTTGACCTCGAAGCTCCACCAATTTCCGCGATGACCTACAAGCGTAATCTGGGCGCAGTCAAAGTTTTGAAAGCACTAGTAACTTACAATAAAGGCATTATAACGGGTCTTCTAGCTACTCGAGCCCGCCGCCACTGTGTCATGTGCGTGCTCAGGACCCACTCGTCAACTTGTAGTACAAGGCGGGTGCACGAAGTGGTTTGGGCCAGGACAAGAAGTCCGCCGATATAAACACCGTAGCATCTGGATGATACTGACCCGTAAATTTGGTCTACTCCCGGGGCTTTAAGTGAGGGAGCCCATGTGTTAGGGTAAGTATCATTGTTGAAAATGTCGTTTGGGTTGACCATCCCTACAAGGATCCAAGATTGAAATCATTATGCAAGAAGTAGTAAACGAGGACATGATAATGCCACCCCAGTCCCCGGCTATAGACTAGAACGTGAACGCCCCGCCACCGATTAAGTGAACGGTTAAAGGTTGCAGTCGCACGACCAAACGACAAACGAATGATTAAGCGTACATTTGAGCCTTCCAAAAGGGTTCAAGTCGATATCCTGCAGCATCAGCTATTAGTAGCCATGGATCTCTAAGATTGTTGGACCTTGAAGACGACATCATCTAATGGGCGGTAGTAAAAGAGACAAGATGTCAGTGTCAACTCCCACGCTGGTTGTGACCATGATGTAACATGTACTACTACTATCTTCAATCAACAGACACAATTTCTCAATCTGCAGACTCAGGCCTTTCCTCAGTGCAGATATGATAACACCTTCTAAGAGCCCAACAAAAGTGGATACAAGACTACGAGCTCGGAGAAATTGCGGTTGCATTTGGTGTAAGTAATAGGTCTGATCGATCTACAATATCTATACAACTCAAGGTATAACGATGTAACAGTTTGAATACACCTAGCAGCCGACTGGTTGGGAGTCTGGCCTTTGCTAAATCTTGTGTCGATTCTTGGGCATAGCTTTAGGCAGGCTCACGCTATGAGCGATGTGCTCTCCAGGGCACTTCATTGATATTGCACCAAACATTCTTCTATCACTATATCCATGTTCGTTCTATTTGGTTTTGCCTAGGGGAAACTGATTTTCTTCGTCATACACGCTCAATCGCCTCCTTGTCCCCCAAGCCTCGGTTCTCATAGTCATGAGTATTTTTGACATTTGCAAATAACACTCGGCCGGGTCATCCCACTATTGAAGACGAATCAGAAGGCTGGTAACGGTTTGAAATGCTCAAGAACTTAGCGATGGGCGGCTAGGATTGGGCCTGGCTGTGTATATGCGGTGGTGTGCTTCGGATGATGAGCTACATCTTGGTGTCCAATGGATTTTTACGGCAAGTCAAGCAGTTTGGTCGTACAGTGGACTGCCAGGTAAGCTTTGATAATTCTGGACCAGTAAACACCGTGCCTTCTGAATGGGATAACTCCGCCCCGGATCATGCTGACAGTTAGCCTGGAAGCCTGATTAGTGGCAGTGCATTGTCAACGCACATGATGGATTCTACGTTCTTATGGAGCAACGCTTCGCCTGGATAACAAAAACAGGGTATGCGGCGACACAATTATTAGGCGTTTGCAGAACCCCGGAGTTCCTATTCGCCTGCGCATCACAAAAAATTTCGCGGATGACAAGCGGAGGACAACACGTACACGACATAGTGCTCAGTCGCATATTACCGCTGATTTGGACATTTCACCCTCCGATCTGGGTGAGAAAGCACGTAAAGCAGGCGTTTCCTGGCTCAATGTTCTGAGTCACAGCACTTACCTCGCTCTGCTCAATACTAGCTGATTGTCATGCGGCCCACCTCAGTCCAGATCTCAGCGTGATCGTCAATTTGCACACGCCCGTTGTTAACTGCTGTAGCGTCACCATTAGCGTGGGCAAGGCTCCTTCAAATTCCCATTGCCTGAATACACTGGCTTGTTGAAGGTAAACGTAGTAAAACTCTGTTGGAAGGAGCGCCAGTGGCTTGGCGTGGCATTTGGAAAGTGTGACGCAGTTGTGACGTGGCACTGACGGAGAACGTGGGTGGCGAAAGAGGTTATCGAGATTGTGCTTTGAGGAATGAAAGTGGGTTTGTCGAATCCCGAATGATTAAGTTGCATCTAGGGTTGCAGCGGCGTGGTTTATGATACAGGTATTTCTAACGGTGTGCTATATAAGTTAATAAATGGTATAAATTACCCTAGGCCTTGGACGGGGGAGGCGGCATGCCCTCGCTGAGGAGCACGGGAGTTGATTTATTGGGATCGGGGTCGCCCATCATTTGTTGGACGGCTTTGCTCTTGAGCAGGTGAGCGTATTTAGGTTGCACGAAAGTTGCGCTGTATAATGCAGGATGGGTAAGGAAATTGAAATTGGAAAGATCAGAGACTGACTGTGCTTCGACGAGTACGTTGCCTTTGAGGTCCTCTACTTTGCCTATGACCTTGGATTTGCGACCTGCCTTATCGACTAAACTAATTCGGACGACGATGAACTGGTGCCCAGTAAATCACGTGAGCATGTGAAAGAAAGAGGTACTTGCCTGATCTGCAAAAGTCGGGGCGCGATAATTTATGGACAAGTTGGCAGTGACGCCAATCTTTTCTGGTAAATTGATAATCGCCTTTTACAATACGTCAAAACACGCTCAATGCCGGGTACAAACAACTCACAGTTCGCGCCAGACTCTCATCCAAGATAGTAGCCAGTAGCCCACCGTGAATGATCCCATCATGACCACATACGCCCCGACCTACGTGCACGATGACGACGGCCTCACGTTCGTCCTTCCTAGCGCGTACAAGGGGTGGAAGCGCGAGTTTTCCGGGGCCACGGAGCGCGCCTGCAGTGAGGCTGTTTACGCGGAGCTGCTCCGGGTAACTGACATAAGGGCGAGTCTCGTACCACTCGTGGGCGTCGGGCTGAGAGCGGTGGGACATGAGGAGTGGGAGGGTCTGTAAAGTCTGTTCGAGAGCTGCAGTGTATACGATTGATTGTGGGGAATCGGGGTCTGGGGGGGCTGGGGCTGGCCGGGGGGAGATGAAGGTAATGTAAGGGTGTGGGTATAAGGCGCCAAGGGCGTAGCCAGTGACGGCGACGGAACCGCCAAGAGCTAGGGTTCGGAGGTGGCGATATGGTGAACGGGCGGGGGGCGAGAGTCCGGTCGAGAAACCTCGTGCATTTGTGAGGATGCGTCTCAAAATATTAACAGTCATATCATATGCGGTCCCGTTAAGTACTGACGAGAGTCAGAGCCAGTCAATGCCGGGCGGTGCCGAAGCGGAGTGTAAACATTCAAATACCCAACTTTGACGTACAGAAATCAACCATCGACGACTTCAACCCTGAAGACCTCCTCAAGACCGTCAAAAATGGTGAGTTACCAGCAAGTATCGTTATCTGCGTGCATCGGAGCACCCTAGCACTGTTTAATCCATGCTCTATATCTCTCAACGCAATGGATGGCAAGTCCTTTATTCAGATAACATCATGGGATATCGTTCTCATATTCATATAGAAACAGTTCAGCGCAAATCTTGATATTGTTATCAAGTCAAGTGGAGTCGTCACGTACGATGATGATACTTTATATTGCTGGGCTTGTTGGATGCACAGTCATCCACAAGCGCTAGAGCTCCGAGATATGCAGCTTACGTCGCTGGCACTTCTGTGCTCTGCTTCGCATGCTAATTCATTCTCGTCTCAATGACCAGCCTCCCAAAGCCAAGGCCGGTTCCCGCAAGAAGCCCGCCCCCGCACCGGGGGCTGCTGGCAAAGCCGCAAAAATCACAAAAAACCCTCTCTTCGAGGCCAAGCCCAAGAACTTCGGCATTGGTTCGCTTCATCTCTGTTCGAAAAAATCATCAACCAATAGATTTTATTAGGTCAACACATTCGTCCTAAGACCGATCTCACTCGCTTCGTCAAGTGGCCCGAGTACATCCGCCTTCAACGCCAGAAGGTCATCCTTTCTCAGCGCTTGAAGGTTCCTCCCGCTATCGCCCAGTTCTCCCACACTCTGGACAAGAACACTGCTACACAGCTTTTCAAGCTCCTCAACAAGTACCGCCCAGAGAGCAAGGTTGAGAAGAAAGAGCGTCTCGAGGCTCTAGCCAAAGCTGCCACTGAGGAAAAGGAGCCTGCCAAGGTTTGTCTTCGATGCATCGTAAACGCAGGTTATTGATCTAGATGATCTACAGGACAAGAAGCCTCTTTTCGTCAAGTACGGTTTGAACCATTGTGTTGCCCTCATTGAGGCAAAGAAGGCGTCCCTCGTCATCATTGCCCACGACGTCGACCCCATTGAGTTGGTTGTCTTCCTTCCCGCTCTTTGCCGGAAGATGGGTGTCCCCTATGTGATCGTCAAGGGCAAAGCCCGTCTCGGCACCGTGGTCCACAAGAAGACTGCTGCCGTCCTTACTCTCCAAGATGTTAACAGTGAAGATCAGCGCGAGCTTGCGACCCTTGTCAGCGCCGCCAAGGCCAACTTGTGAGTTTTTCATTTTCATGTTATGCCTACGCTTCAATGCTAAAGGGAATTTGTAGCACTGACAAGTACGAGGAGCAGCGCCGTCACTGGGGTGGTGGTCTCCGTGGAAACAAGTCCACCCAAATGATGCGCAAGCGCGCAAAGGCTGCTGGTCTCGACTCCAAGGCTGCTGCTCTTGGCAAGCTGTAAGCTTGGTGCTATTTCACGATCATACCACTGGTCTTGATCCTTGTCATTCTTCATATGTCATGCATGTTATATGAGTATGGTATGCATCGTACCCATGGGTCATCCCAAGTTGCCATTGTGTGGAGACCAGGGCATATTACGCCAGATCGTATACTCCGATGCATGTTGTGCCGTCGGCTATAACATCATTGCTGCCTGCTTGTTATTGAGTCTTTGTTTAAGAATCTACTTCGAAATCCGCAAAATCGATATGAAATACAGCTCTATAGCGTATGAAGCGATTGATGAACGTCGAGCGTTGAACGTTGAGCTCTGATATCGGTTGCAGTGGCTGTGACTGCATTCAAAAAGCCGCTGGTGTGGTGAATTATGCATGGTGGATGGATGAACCGGGTCCAGGGAATGAGGGTGAGAAGTACGTAGTCTAGACAAAACTACTGATGAGTATGAAGGAAATTTTGGTCCTTTCATCCTCATCTGCTCAACTGAAAGCATAATAAACATGGCCTACAACCATGCAACGATCCTGTTATGAATCCACATCTGGAACTTCCTCGACTCGTGCTGATCGACTCCCAGGACGCGATTGCTCTTGGGACTCATCACCAACCTCCTCAATAAAAGCCCCACCATTATTAGCAAGCTGCTCCTCAGGATTTGCACCAGCGGGAGCCTTTGCCTTCTTCTTCTTCCCAGCTTTCTTCTTTGGAACATCCCACTCCCAAAACGGAATGAACGACTCAATCTACACCAAACGCCTAAGAACCAAAGGCACGATTCGCAAAAAAAAATACGACTCACAACACCAACGTCTGCGAATAATTGAGGGAAAATCCAAATTCCAGGGCTTGCTATGACTACGGTGATGATGTAGAAGATCAACCGTATAATCGCGAGCCCAAAGAATGCGCCGAGCAAACCCAACATGGCAATACTCAGGTACCACACACCCAAACGCATCGCTGGGGGCCACAACGGGAACATCACGGCAGCAAGCATAAGCGCGACCATCAAAAGTCCGCCAGCATACGTAGTCCATTGAGAACCTTCGTAGAGCCATACAAAGTACGCGTCTTGAGCAAATTGTTGTTGCGGAATAACAGTGACGTGGCGCGGGGATGTGGATGAGCCTGTGGGTGCGCCGCGGTCTACACGGAGGTAGAAAGCGTATTGTATGGATGATTGAAGGAGGGCCTCGGCTTCAGCTTCCGTAGTGACTTTGGGTACGTTTTTTACTTTTGCATAGCCGGGCGAGAGCAGGGCTTTTACTGCGGATTTGCCTGGTAGTGGTGGTGGTGGTGATGGTCGTAGTTAGAGCAGGGGCAGAAGACAAAATCCAAAGCAATGAGATACCTTTGAAGTAATCGACGCGTTTTCCATTCAGCGCACCGACACGTATTTTCATGCCAGATTTACTGCTGCGAAGGAATTGAAGGACATTGCGAGTTTCTGGAGGGGCTTTGGCCTGTGTGTCATCCTTCGAGGCCATTTACGACGGATGGCAGCTAAGAATTCAGTCTGGTGGTGACTGATGCTTGGGATTGAGCGAGGCGATATAAGAACTACGAATAGGTGCCAGTCACCGAGTAAGTCCAACAAAGGATAGTGTGCTTATGTCAGCAACGAAGTCAGCCAGCTTTTCAGGAAAAACACTCATCATCAACTCAACATTCTTAAAGACCTTAACCGTAAGTTTTTTTGGGCTCGTCACTGCACTTAGACGATATTGAAAGATACTCCATATCTTCGCAGCGGTTCAACCTCCCGACATTACTACGTCGGCTGGTGCAGCATTAATTTACCGCAGTCACTCACAGTGCGGTGTGCTATGGTGACGCTGGTCCTCGCAGGGTTGCGTAACCCAACTTTACCATAGCATCATCACCTGTGGGAAATCCTCGGCCCACGAAGTCGCAATTTACTCTGTGACTGTGCTCCTTGTCTCTTAATAGGTTACTATTCGCAAAGTGGGAAACAGGTATATATGATATACTTTAACCGGCGGCTGCCGCATCTTTCACCAGAAGTGAGTCCCCTCTAGATACCCTTCGTACGGTAATTCTGATAAGGTTCGATGGTTGCTGCGTTGCATCCATGAATACCACCGAATTGCAAGCGACCAAGTCATCCAGTATCAAGTAGCACAAATTAATCGTTGCCTCGCCGCTGGCATGTGAATTTCATTAATAGCGGCACAAATGCCATGATGCTTGACGTTTGTGATGTTTCTTGCAGCGTTATACTTTCATTGAACTAGATATCCCCAGTCATTACAAATTCAACAACAGATACTTGCAGAATCGTATCTTTTTCTCTGGCCTACAGGAATGAAGGTGTTCTTTACAAGGTAAATTCTTAGGTCCACCCATTGTCGATGCTTATGCTCAGAAAATGAGATCTTCACCTGCCAGAACATATTACGAGATTTCTACACATCTTAGGCTAATGGTGTGGTTTCCACTAGTGGATCACCAGAATAATGAAATTGCGCGTCCGTATGTCTCGCCTCAACGGCTATCCCCTTTGGGAGTACTTCACTATGCCACATGGCAGTCCGATAAAAGTACGACAATATCAATTTAGCCCGTGTACCTGTGATGGACCATTCCTGTTCCCTCTGACAGACATCGAATGTAATGACGTGCCCCACAGTGTCTCGTCTGAGTCGCACAGGAATTCAGATAGAGCGAATAGTTTATCCGCTCAAATTCAATGCACGTTCTAGAGCTTTCTAGCGCATGTTCTACCTAAGAGTGGCTCATCTGGCCCACTTAGACTGGTTATTGTGTCACAACAAGATAGCTCTTGCCAAGGCTTTACACGGACATGTCAAACGAGTCGAGGACTGGCGCTGAACGCCGCTACGATGTTGTAAGATACTCCGCCAAAACACCTTCGTCATGGCAATTACAAACGTACTACATCCTGGTCACTTCTCTACAGTTCCCCGCTCGAGTGATATCAACACGCTTGCATGATCATTACCAGCTATTGTTTTCGATACATAATTGTTGTCGCTCAGGATATCGCCTCAAGACACCTGATCAGGTCATCTGAGAATTCTGTTTCACAACCTACTCTAGACTATACTAATGGCGAGGAAGAGGAAAAAATATGCTCACAGTCTTATCACAGACCAGAACAGCATCGGGTAACGTCCATCGCCTCCCCCACCGTCGGGTATCTCCATGAACTGTGCATCCACCTTGACCGTCCCCTTCTCAAATACTTCGCCATCCCACATGGCAGTCCAGCTCTCGGCACTGTGGGCAAACATGTCAATCTCGATGCCCCTATGTACTTGATTCACGACACCCTTCTCTTGAGCACCCGTGTGCGCTCCGAGAATGATGGACCCCGGCTCAGCGGAGAGTAAACCAGCAAGAGCACGTGCCATGTGCAGCTGCTTATCTTCTTTGAACAGGTGGAAGAATGCTGTTGCGTGAATTGCGGACACACATCCACGCAAGGAATTCAACGAAGTGAGGTTTTTGAGGTCGGGAGTAAGAATTCCTGCTGTCTGCATGGACGCAGGCGGAGCTATAGCGAGGATTTCCGGGTTGAAAGCGTCCCCGCCTACGAAGTGAGCTGGAAAGGTCTCTGGAGTCGACTTGAAGAGTTCATGCCCCAGATCCCAGAGTTCTGAATTGCTCTGTTAGTTGTGTTCGGGGTTAACAGCTATGCTCACCGTGATGAAGGTCAGTTCCAATCGCCCGAGCTGCAGGAAAACCATCGAGAACCACTTCCCTGATGTCATTGCCAACTATAAACCATTTATTGGCATCCTATGGGGATGATATAGGGGGCACATACAACAGCAGCCGACGTCAAGGAAAATTGGGTTCTTGCGTTCACGTCCGATGCGCACAACTTGCTGATAAGTAGGTAGCCCTGACAGCTTGCGTCTGAATAGCTCGATAGTTGTGTATTAACTCAGCACAAACGCACGAATAAAATACCTGGTGAAAAGGAAAAGATAGATGCACCCGTAAGGTGCAACCTAGCGGTAAACAGGTAAGCTTTGGGCAGAACGACGTGTCCAAGGGTCTAGATACCTTGTATGCCTTTGCTTGAACGTCCAATATATGCTGCTTCAGAGCTGCATCGTCTTTAATTCCAGTCAGCTCCTTGTAAAATGCAGCGTCTTGGGTGCGCAGGTTATACAGATTTTCGTCAAGAGGAGGGAAAGTGCGCTGAGCCTCAATCTTTGGAGGTTCTCTGTTCGTCATTTCGTGTTCCTTGTTGGTACCAGGATCCAAGTAGGCGGAAGGTCATTCGACGACGTTACTATACTTAAACCCTGGAGAAGTTGGCTCCGCAATATGAGTGCAAAACCAGGACCACATGCTGAGTATAGGGCAATCAATTACCAAACGTACTAGTAGTCAATGACACTGCACGAAGGGCTGACAGTTAGTTAGCCTCTTATTCAATGGGGATCTTGAAACCGCCCATGTGAACATCAACACAGGAAGAGCGTAGCGCCCGCGATATTCAGTGTTGCGAAAAGAGAACAGGGCCTTGGAGCTTATCTACTTTGAGTTAGTAACAATATTCACTGATCTACTCCACCATATTTTGGCCTAGCTTGTGCACTAGTGGTGTTGGAAGGTCGAGTGCCACATGTTTTTTCTCCGATCAGGATTCGAACACTGGCCTCATTGGCTGGCGAGGCCAGCGGATGGTGACCATGTTAACCATCAAGTTCGGTTGGTAGACGTATACACGAACAATACGGTGGTCACCAGGTGTCAGTGGTTAGACCGTCTTCTTACCAGCAACACTAAAAAGTCAATCTGATATCGCCTAGTTCGAAGGGTGTCTGAGAATTCCGTCCATGCGATCATGTTCCTAATGGAAACATAGGACAAGTACTCCCATCAACCCACCTTCATTTTCTCAACCCTCCGTAATGCCTCCTGCGCTTCAACAACGCCCTCCCTGATGCCCACCTTGCTGCATTGTTCGGCGCTCTTCTCGAACAGCTTTTTTGCACCATCCAAGTCGGATGTCATCTACAAGGATCATAAATAAGCATTTTTAATGACTTGGTAAGAACCCACTTCTCTTAAGCTCCCCAGATTGAATAGCACCACGCCAAGCGCGTGCTCACAAACATCCCTTCCGTCATCAGCGGGTTGTCCCCATCCGAACCATTGTGAGCTTCTTGGCTGCGCTTGCGCTCGTTCAATGATTCCCAATGCTTGACGTGCCCACGCCTCAGCTTGTGCACGTACTTCCGGTGCGGGAGGACGGCGCATTATCAATTCAGAAAGATTATTCATGAGTTGAGCGGCTTGTTGGTGGTCTGTGCATGAGAGAAAGCGGAACCAGCCACAGTGCTATTGCTCACCTCGACATCGGTCTTCAATGGATACGTTATTTGCTTTAGGTGGCAAGAGTAAGGAGATCGCCTGAAGGTACAGTGGCATAGCATACCTGATGGCAGAATCATTAGTTTTGAGTGAAAGGTGGGTGTTAACATGAGAAGGAGATCCACATCCCTAAGTGGATGAGTGCTACTCACTCAATTCTACCTTTCTTTGCGTAAAGGGCACCAAGGGCCTCCAGTGGAGCACCAAGATCTGTTTTTGACATCCACGGCGGAAGTTCGAGATCTTCAAGTGCACTAGACCCTGCATTTTCGTGCATTCTAGTGTTCGTATCTGACTTGGCGTTCGTCATCCCAAGTCCAGACAGCCTCAAAACCTCCTCTACAGCCCAAAGGAGCCATTTCTCCTCCTCTTCCAGGTCCCGCTCACTTGCCAATTGGCCCAATTTATACGCAAGAGCCACGCGTCGAAGGCGTTCCTCGTTGCTCAAGGTGTAGCTCGACCATCCAGGGGCTCCTTCTACTACAGCACTCGACTTCTTCTCAGCGTTTGGCAGGGGAGAATGTTGTTCACTTGGACCGGCACCTATCTCCCAAGCAATTTGCAGGGCCTCTCGGGAGCGACGGTCTAAGGCGACTTCGGAAAGGAGAGAGGCTATGCCTGATAGCTTTAGATACGGATCTGGCGCGAATGTCTGATATGGAAGAGACAATGCTGTTTGAAATGCGCTAGAACCAAGGGTTTGGACACCATAAAAACAAGGAATTCAACAATACGTACCGGGTGATGTACCTCTCGCTCAGAGATAGATCTCCTTGGTTCCTCGCTTTTATTCCTGCGCGAAGGTCTCCGCGAACCTGTTCGGGCCAGAGGGTAAAGGATGTGTAGAACTCGTATCTTTCATAGGAGAGCAACAGTGACTTGGAGATTATCATGGTTGAAATAAAAGTTTGTGGGCAATACTCACAGTCCAAGACCAGTCGCTCCAATCCCGAGCGCTAGTAACGCTGTGAAAAGTCTGGAAACGCGTACTCCGCTGGCAGTTGTACTGTGCGATGATGCAGTTGAAGAGAACTTCCTACTACATGCCACCGCTGGACGGATAAAAGCGTGACGCCACGCCGGTCGAAAGTTGAGATGTCGAACTAGTAGTCTACAGCGGCCATCCCCAATTACGGACATCGTGGTTGAACGTTAACGTTGATTTTTGAAGACCTGCAGTGAAGTCACAACACTATGCCATCAAGTTGAATTTGGTAACGTTCCGATTCAGAAGAACTATGTTCACGAATACCGGCAGTATAGATTACATATGAGTCGATGGACCCAATCCGACTGCATCATATATATTCAAAATATTTGTCTCAATTCGTCCTTCCCTCACACCAGCCTGAGCGCCGCTGTCGTGCCACATGCTTGCTGATATCCAGAAGCTAACATCGATGATATAGATGAGAGCATAAAACTTGGTCGTGAACAGTGTGAATCCGTTTCTTCATGCTTCGAGGGAAATTCTGGCTGTGGTCCCTAATTGTATCAGTTGGCCTTCCATCACCACGCCAAGCTTTAAACACGGAGATACGAGTTTCATTTGAAATAGAATTAGTTGTGAATGAGGATTCGAAACTATCCGAAGGCTATCATGAAACAAGTCCTGCCTCAAGTCAATATAGATATCACAACAAACAAGAGCGACAATAGAAGTAAAATGCCAGAGGACATCCTCTAGCAGCAGAAGCACGATTTCCCGCCTCCATGTTCCTCAGTGTATATCGGTCGCTGTCGTGTATTGGTGTCCGATTGAGAAAGATCGATGTCTTCATCTCGTACGATGTCTGGATTATTGCTAGGAGTCTGCGCTGCAATATTACGCTGTATATTTACGCATCAGACACCCAAGATACAGTGATAGAATTTGACCAGGCACACCTCCCTGCCCTTCGCGAAAGGAACGTCCACAACAGGCGGCATTGCACGATTGGACGGCCGGGTAAAGAGGTGTCGTACGAGGGTTTTGAAGGTAGAGGCTGGTGGCGAGGCGGTGGGAGGTGCGGGTGCGGGTGGATGAGCAGTAGGAGGGCTTCTCGTCACAGCGCGCTTGAATCTCCTCAAATGCCCCAGGTGCTGCTGAGGTTTTGTTCGAGAGTGCTTTAATGAATGTATGAGAGAGAAGCGGAAAATACACTGCACTGTTGCGCTCACTTCTTGCATTCCCCGGAAAAAGTTGGGTTCTGCATCGTAACCATCCTGATCTTGCCCAGGGATCTCGGTCTGCACAGTGATGAGTGGCGAAAGGGGTTGAAGAAGGGAGTACATACGCAAAGAACACGGTTATTGTGCGCAGCGAGTGCACTACATTGTTCCTTGAACTCTGAGTGAAATGCGGGTGAGTATGATAGTCCCGGTAACAACACTGAGAACTTGCCATTGGACCAATCAAGGCAGCTGGCCTTCGTAGTTTCGTCGATGGTGTTCATCATGAATTCGTGTGCTTTGAGGGCTTCTTCAACTTTGTCTGCCGAAAGAAAAGCTTGGCACCGTTTCTGATACGTAGTAAGCCAGAAGGACTCGAGATCCCAGCCAAAGAGCTGGGCAAGCAATCATTGATGAAAGCATTTTCAGAGACGCCACGTCAACGTACCACCACCAAATCCTCATATATTAAATGAATGTCTAGCTTGAATTTCAACGAGAAAGCGCTGGAATTGATAGCGGCAGTGAAGTGATCAACGGCTTCATCGTGACGCGCGCCATTGAAGGCGTTTATTCCTCGCTGAACACGTAGGTATGCCTAGTGCACGAAGATCAGTGTTGATGACCAAGCGTAGCCGTATGATACTTACTTCCACAATATGACACGCGCGAGTATCGGCGTTCGGACAAGCGTCAACCAGTTCTTTGACGAGCAACATCGCCTCCTCGTGTTGATCTGCATTGAAGAGGGCGATAGCCTGAAATATACAATGAAGCACAGTGCATGCGGAATGTATTAAACTTACCATGATCAAGATAAGGAAATGGACGGTTTCTGAATCTTGGTTTGTGAACATGAATGCGACGATGAATGCTGCCCTCGCATCCCGGACATGACCTTTTCCACAGAGGGCGATGCCCTTGGAGATGTGGCCTGTCAATGAGGGCTGGATGCTGATGGACTATGTCACGGATGAAAGTAAGTGTCTTTCACGAGGAGCAAATGATGGTTAAGTCGGTCTCACCTTAATTGCATCCTGAAGGGCGTAGTCCCAGTCATGTTTTCGCGCCATGACAAATGAGCGATGTGCATATGAAATGTAGTCGTTGGCATCAGCGAAGATATCTTGCGTGAGTAGCTCTTCAGCGGTAGACAAGTCCCTGCCGATACATGCATTGCGGGCTGTTGTGACGGCAAGGATCTGCATCAAGTATGCTCGAATTGCGTTATGAGAGTCAAGGATGGAAACTCGCCTTTGGATGAGTGCCCTTAGGTACTGGCCACTGTGAGATCATCTTGTCAAAACCTCCACTGAAGATGTGCCCGCCATCCACGGAGAATATGACACATTTCGCGGAGGATGAGTGCTGGAAGGTGGCGATGGTTTTTCGATCTGAGAGCCGCCAAAGACGCACATGCTTGTCTTCAGATGCAGATGCGACGAGCGTGCCAGAAGGATGGATGGTAATGGTGTTGATACTGCCAGTATGGCCTTCCCATGGATGGCCAACCTCCTTCCAGGTCGATGTATCCCACTCCCTTATGGAGGAATCGACGCCCCCCGAGAGAAGGCGTGTGCCATCTGGCGTCCACGTAAGTGACAAGTTCCATGATTTGTGGCCCTTGAAGGTTGCAACACATTCCCTTGTGCCAGCTAGGTGGTAAATTTGGATATTGCGATCGGTTGCAATGGCAAGAAGTGTGCCAGAGGGCGAATACCGAATGCAGCGGACCCAGCTATTGCACTCAATTGGATTTTCTTGCAGTTTCCATGATTGGGTGCACCAGAGCTTTGTCGTTCGGTCGTATGAGCCAGTGGCCAGCACCGTACCATCCGGAGAGAAGTCCACTGAAGATATTCGATTGGAGTGGGCTTTAATGGTTTGGATAGCAATTTCTTCGTGCCAGGCAATGATCTCTCCTTCCCAATCACCGCTTGCTATTATTTGCCCATCACGTGATACAGTCAAAGTCTGCACCTCACTGCGATGACCATCCATCTTCTTCAACACAACACCTGTTTTCAAGTCCCAAAGCCGAAGAGTCTTGTCCCAAGAACTCGTAACCATTCGTTGTCTGTCGGGGAAAACTGCGACTTCATTTATGTAACTCTCATGATCTTCAAAAGTTTGAAGGGATGTGGTGCATTGAATAACCCTTGACATTCTAATGGAGATTGGCGATCGCGGTCGAGGTGGACTTTTGAGGGACTGTGAGTGTATTTCTCTAGGCTGTAGTGGTACGTGTACTGTGCGTTTTTATTCTTCCTCACTGGGTTAGCTTAATTGCCTCACTTTGCAAAGAGACGCCCACTGGACACGAGGAAACTTAGTTTGCATCCATCACCACTGCGGCAAGAATGCAGCCTGCCATAACCACCTTCCACGACAGTACTAGTGTACCCTGCGTACATGCGTCCGGTTCATTTGTTTTCACAGCTTCCAGAATGTGATAGCGGCACAATGGCACCCTGATCACTTCTGAAATGCGCGACTATCTGGCGCTACGAATAATCGATTTTCAAATTGTTGGATTTACAAACTGAAAACGCGAACTAGATGAGAGTCAGGCTGAAGAAATTGATTTGGAGTCTTGTCCATCTTCGACGGTGACAGCGAAACAGACAGGTACACAGGTTGGCGGCGTGGACTGGGGGGGGGTAAGCTTGGGTTTCAAACTCCGTCAGGATATATATCCATAATATTAATGGACTGCCTGCCTTCTGCCTTTGTGAGGTGATAATCATGATCCAATATCCGATACTCAATAAATCTGGGGGACTCCATGTCCCCCGAAACCAACAACTCACCAAGCGCATTCAATTACGTTGCTATCACTCCGTTTACTGCATTGATGTCTTTCGCAGGCTCTCCACGACCCGCCTCCCAGAATTTTCAAGCTGGTCTTCCTATGCTATTCTTTCCTGCCTCTCTGAGCCAGCCTGAAAGGAATGGTCCCCAACTTCCCCGATGCCTTCCACAGCTGCCAAACAATGTTACACCGAGAGATGTCGCTGAGCAGGTTATGTTTGAGATTTTAGCGCGCAGCGTTTAACTGACATTTGCATGCACCAGGATCTCGGGACGCCGGATAAATGGGTCAATCGTGTAAGGACGCCAAATCGGTGATAAACTGTGTGATTGTTTATGAGATCATTCGCGCTCAGAATCCAGAACTCGTACGATTGACGGGGAAACATCCATTTAACTCCGAAGCGCGACTCGGCGCTCTATTCGAGAGTGTTAGCGTTTTGTCATACGATGCCATGCACGGGACTCACAGCGTCTTTACAGGGGTTCTGGACTCCAGCTCACTTGCACTTCGTGCGGAATCACGGTGCAGTGCCACAGGTCAACCACGAGATGAGTGCCAACTGGACAATCCGTGTACATGGTCTTGTGGAGCGAGAGGTTACATTTACTCTTCAAGAGCTTCAAGAAAAATTCCCCGTTGTTACCCTTCCTGTAACTCTTGTGTGCGCTGGCAACAGACGCAAAGAACAGAATATCGTCCGCAAGACACTTGGCTTCAATTGGGGAGCAGCGGGAGGTGAGGTCTCGGCTTGTGCTGACTAAGGGTTCTCACCAACATCAATATCAAGTATCAACAGCCCTATGGACGGGCGTGTATCTGGCCGATGTACTGGATCACGTGAGACCAATTTATAGACAAGCCAAATATGTTGTTTTTGAAGGCGGAGACAACCTTCCGAATGGGCCCTACGGAACATCACAGCGACTGTCGTGGGCTTCCAATAAGGACAAGGGCATGCTTATCTGTAATTCAAATCACTCACTGTGTGCCGGTTCCTCCTGACCTCCTGTATCAGCTTGGGCAATGAACGGCTTACCGTTGGAGCCAGACCATGGGTTTCCTGTACGCGTCATTGTGCCGGGCCAGATTGGTGGACGGTCTGTTAAGGTAAGGCGTTGTGTGACGACAAGGAGCTCGTAATCGATTGTATACCCCGTAGTGGCTGAGACACATCGAAATAAGTGATCGTGAAAGCCAGCACCACGTATGCTAGTTCTTGTACAACTTCAATTGTCAACTGATGATTCTGTTCACGCAGCTGCATTTTTGGGTATGCGTGGATCGTATTATTCTCGAGGATGGATTGCTCTGATGTAGCTTAGGACAACAAATTGCTGCCAACGCAGGTTATGCCGGACCAAGCCCGCGCTGAGAAGCATTGGTGATATGACCCAAGGTTAATTTGAGTGCTCTGACGTTACACATCAAGTGCACTCACCACCGGCGACATTCCAGATATATCATCAAGTTGGTGTAATTTTACTCTCTTGTGTACCCGAAGTTGAACAAGAGCCTTCAGCGAGCTCAACGTCAATAGCGCCATCGCGAAACCAGATCACAATGAGAAGCTTTATATCGATAAGACACCGAATGAAAATGGCACCATCGCATCATATTCCATCCGAGGATATGCGTATGCAGGTGGAGGCCGTAGGGTAACCCGCGTCGAGGTTTCACTTGACCAGGGAGAGACATGGACATTGGGGAACATGTAAGTCTGCATGCTTCAGAATCAACACCCGTTAAAAATATCGAATCGAAAAGCGAGTATCCCGAAGATCTATTCAGAGGGGTGCGTCATCATGACCCAGTTTATGGAACTCTTGATGTGACGGAGCGTGATACTTCATTGTGAGTAGCAAGCACATCACTGCAAAATTGTAAGATATTCAGATTCCGTGTAGCTGCTGGTGTTTCTGGACATTTGATGTTTCGCATGATATTCTAGCAAACTGTGATGCATTGATGGTGAGGGCCATGGACGAGGGTCTCGCGTTTCAGCAAAGAGACATGTAAGGCAGGATTTATTGTGTGGGCCCATTAACCTCAAATGTCAACAGGTATTGGCATGCACTTGGTATGATGAACAACTGGTACATTTTCACAGAGCACGATATTCTGAGCACTGATGCGAGCTGCTGGCAGGTGGTTTCGCGTTGTCGTTCATAGAACCGTTAATGATGACGGGAAAATTGTCTTGCAATTTGAGCATCCGACGCTCGCTGGGATAGCGCATGGAGGATGGATGGAGGTGATACTTAATTTCTGGTTCCAGAAAACACGCTGATGGTGATATCAGCGAATGAAATCGACAGGCGAGGACATCATAAAACCTGTCTTCGGCGCAAAGGAGCAGGATCTTGCACCACGCACCCCAAAGCGTCAGTCGGACGAGATCTGCTTGACCAAGCCTGGCATAAACCGGAAAATCACCCTGGAAGAGTTCAAGGCGCAAGATCGACAGCGACCATGGTTTGTCGTCAGCGGCGAGGTTTACGATGGAACTCCATTTCTAAAGGACCATCCGGGAGGCGGTGACTCTATATTGCTTGTGGCTGGCGAAGACGCGTCCGAAGACTTCTTCGCTATACATTCTGCCGAAGGCAAACATAAATTGGTTGAGGTAAGTTCTCGTGATTTGCCCGCGGAACGTCGGTTGACGACCCTTCCGCAGCACCATATTGGCACCCTCGTAACCAGTTTTATCAAAGACACGCCTACTACAACACAGTCGGATGGAACTTTTTTAGAGCGCAGCAGGTGGAAGAGCGTCAGATTGTGTGATATTAAGCAGATCAACCACGATTCTTACCTCTATCGGTTCGCCTTGCCCAAAGGAGACCAACTGCTCGGTCTGCCAGTTGGACAACATGTTTTCGTCCGCCTCCGCCGGCAGGATACCGGGGAAATGGTACAGAGAGCATACACTCCAGTAACGCAGCAAGGCACAGTGGGCTTTATCGACTTTCTCATCAAGTGCATTCTCCATTAGGACGCACTCTTCTCAGTTTGACTGACTACTTCATTAGATTGTATCTTCCTTCCACGTCTATTCCCACTGGAGGGAAGATGACCACCGGCTTCTATCAACTACGGGTCGGGGATAGCGTAGAACTCAAAGGGCCATTAGGGCTTTTCATCTGGGACGGGCCAAGCACTGCATTGTGTAAGGGAATAAAGAAGACAGTCGGGGAAGTCGGTATGATTTGCGGCGGAAGCGGTACGACTTCGAATGCCACATCGTCGATGTGCAACACTAAATAAAACTGACAGGGATAACGCCGATCCTCCAGGTGCTCCGCAGCATCCTCCAGAATCCCGAAAGCGAGACCCGGGTGTGGTTGATTAGCGCAAATAAGACAGAGCAAGATATCCTGTGCAGAGAAGAACTTGACACGCTCTTCGCATTGCATGGCAGGGGGCGTTTTAAGCTGCACTACACGCTTAGCGTCGCCCCTGAGGAGTGGCCATACAGTGTTGGGCGAATCAATGACGTGTTACTGTCGGAGCACATGCCTCGGCACTCTGAGCATGGGCTCATCCTAGCATGCGGGCCTGATGCTATGATATCGAATGTCGTTAAGCCCGGACTGCAGAATATGGGATGGGATATAGAGAAGTCCCTGGTAGTGTTTTGAAAGGTGACATAGTTGTAAGAAGGTTTGGACTATGATGTTGTACATGGATATTGATATCTGTTGAAAGAGTTTGTTCGTCTTACAAGGCGTGTATTGAAATAAACAAACACTCGCTTGCATTGACGTCCCCGTCCTAGGAAAAATCTGACCAGTTCAAGTTCAGCTAATAGGGGAACTAGTTATTGGGCGCATGTGGGGCAGCGGGGAACACCTGACACTGGATGAGTCTCCCTCCAGTTTCATGGCGCCTGTCGCCACAGCCAAATAGAGTGTAGCTCGCGGAGCCTATAGTACTGGTAGCGTTGGCCCAGTCAGATCGCATGCCGATACTAAGGCAGTGGCGGACCCCATGCCACGGACCATTTTGCATCGAGACACTAAATAGTGAACGTCGTAACCACAGGAGACCACCAACGGTTTGCCTCGACACTCGTAAGATATGTGTTAATGATATTATAATATTGTGAAGGCAGCCAATATTGTTGTATGATGTACAGCTCAGATCTAAGCCTCCTCTATATCATCGCTCTCCAACCACCAGCCTTTTACCTCCTCATGATCTCTCAAAGTTCCCAAAACCCTGACATCACCCTCGCCATCAACATCATCTACCTCCCCACACTCGTCTTCTCCGAGGACATCCCCACCAACACCTCCCGCACCCCACGGAAGGCACGAGAAAAGTCGGTGTGCTCGTGGGACCTGCAGTTGAGCAATACCAGTGCGATCAACAGCGCGCAACCAGCCACCTAGCTCAACCGCAACGTCCGCATGCGTCCATCTTCCTGGTGCATGCTCGTCACTTGCTCCTCCGTGTCCCAACCAGGTCGCGACATCACCTACGCCTTCCAATGCATCCTGCTCCTTGTTACGCATATCAAACCACGAGGGCTTGCATACCTTCTGCCCTTTTCGTGGAACCGGTGTCGGGAGAGCATGGAGTGTGGACAATGCAAGTGTTGGAAAGGCGTATGGGGTAGTAGATGGGAGGTGCTACGTTGTGGGGAGATGTCAAGGAGGCAGAGATATGGATGATACTTGTACTCACACCACCGACACAGTCAACCCAACTAAGCCCCTCACAGACCCCGTCACATTGATCAACATCCGTACAGAACATAGTATAATTTTGATGGATGTACAATCCCAAGAGCGACGAGTCAATGGGAGAATCCGATGCAATCGTCTGCCAACCGATAAAACTACCTCAGCATACATCAGTATCGCACTCCATGGAAGTCATACCTCTAGGCAAACTCGACTCGCCTTCCGGTCATGTTCCGAAAGCCAGTCTGGCAGAGGTGACAGGTCTAGGAGCGTTTCATCCAGCTCACGCTCCTTTGCGGCATCTCTGGAGGAGAGATGTGTTGCCGGAGGGTCTCCCTTCCCTGCATCTCGTCACGCTTAACCAAAACGGCGGCAGCGCGAGTACTCACGTTTGTTATATAATATCTTTCCCATCAGATGAAATAGCACTAGACTCTGCTCTCTTCGCGTAACAGCCTCCAGGACAGCCCGTGCACCCCCACTTCCAGCTGTATTCCGTCGGGTCTTTCCTTTCCCACCGCCCTTGGTCAACGTTACTACACAGGCAAACTCCAGTGCCATAACCGCGCTCCTAATGTCCCCATTTGACGATTCGACAATCATCTCTACAACATCTTTAGCTGGTGGCTTTCCAGAAGTAGATGCGAAATGGTTGGCGAGCATCGCCTGAAGGGCCTTGGTCATCAGCGTCGGTGCAATAGGGTTGAAAGCGATGCGCGTGACATATGGGCTGGTGGAAAGATCAGCTCCAAGAAGACTTCTTATGTCTATAGTCTCTTTCTTGGACCAGCGCGCACCGCCCGTGCCGTCCCACGCATCATCATCATAAGCATTCTCGCCGCGGAGACCTGAGTCAGATATGATGATCACAACCGGGGGGCCGGACTCAGAAGAGCCACAGAGCGACTGCAAGGCGTCGTGAAATCGCGCTTGCGTGGGAAGGTGTAGAATATTAGGCAGATCCTCCAGAAGGATCAAGTGGCGGTTAGAAGGCTGGCTCGAAGAAGTGGAGGGGAGGGATATCGTGGATGGCTGTGGTAGGGATTGTAACCTGTGAGATTGTGACTGCGTTGAAGCGATTGCAGAATTTGACGTGAAAATATTATAACACGAGGAAGCTCTCGTGAGGAATGCCTGAAATTTGTCGAATAATGCTTCCGTATCCATCCAGGAGTCGTCTGGAAAGTAGTATTTAATTATTATTATTTCATACAAATAGCACATTGCGATGGTTCTCACCGCCAAGGTCCTTGGAATTATCGATAAAAGTACTCAAGCCGCGTTCGCTCATGCTGTTGCGCCACTCGACGATTTCAAAACCCATTTCGCGAGCTAGCACACGTACTGTCGTTGTCTTCGCGGTGCCAGCAGGCCCAGTTAGAACCAGAATCCGCTGTTGAGAGATGCGCGGGATATGACTGGGTCATGAATAAATCAACAGAACATGACATACGCGATATTTTCGCAGTTTTCCTGTTGGCCCTCCTTCAAAGGCCTCCGAGATCCATCTCCGCACGTCCTCGACTTTGCGCTTGTGCACTGCCAGGTCGGCCTATGTGCGATACCGATGCGAACATTGCACCAACGTTCAGCCGGGCACAGACAGAGATAAACTGAAGCAGACCTCGATCGTTGGCTCGTACTTGTCCACCCAGAGCCTATCATCGTCCTGATTGACTGGAGGCAAAACTGGCTTTCCCTTTCCTTTCACGTCCTTCCTTTGGGTCTGCGGCTCCAGAATTGAGGGTCGTTGCGACAACGCCGATGGCCCTTGTGGTCGCGGCTGAGGTACAGACCCTATCAGACCAAAAACGGGTGGTTTTGCAGACTGGTGTGGCAGTGAGTGCAAGGATGATTAAACTTGTTTTTGACGCGTAGTATAAGACCGGGCAAATACTCGGACGCGTCCCCAAATCATGACAAACTTACAATTCTCAGTTTCTTGTTCGGGGGTTCAGAAGACGCATCGAGTTTCACGGTCTTGAGTTTTGTTTTCTTTCTGGGCGCCTTCGAGCTAGTGCCAGAAGATGAATTGACGGTATGCATTTCTGAAGGAACGGCTTGTCTAACATGCGGTATTCATCTATTCAATGGCCAAGTTCTGCTAAAAAGGAAGTCGAAGGCTTTAGGATTCAATAAGTACAAACAACCATCGCGAGATTTGTCATGCTCAACAGTTTATACTTACTTACTTTCATCGCAAGCACCGCGAATAATAGTATCAAAGGCATTGTCAAGCTCTGTGCAATTTGTCTTCAATTTCAAAACAAACTAAACTTGTACATCCACTTTCAATATTCGCAATCATACACCATTCAAGAGTATACGTAACGCAAAAGCCTAACAATCACCCATTATTGAACACTTAGGCATGTGTTCGCGACACAGTGGATCCAATCCAACGTTCCATGGGAGGGTCCCTCAACCACTGCTGCATTTTGGTGAGTTCTCTTGACTGAACCACGAGCTTGACCTGCATGTGCACGATGATCGTCAGGGAGAGTATAATACAGAGATGCTACGGAAGTTCAACATTGACTGGTCATCTTTAAGCTCCACGGTAATGAAAATATCCTCGTCTTTGCCGGACCCCGGAATTTGGAATCTGCAGACGCCAACATAATGACCCCGTTAGGAGATCCGTTCGAACATAAATGCCAACATGATACGTACCCGATTTATCCACTTCCCAATCAATGACAAGTTTCCAAATGTACTATTTACCGCTCCGAATTACGTTCTCCATTGTGCCCTAGAAACGAGGAGAAATCAGACTTGTATTATTTCTCAGAGACTTGCCTTACATCTTAGCGCGTCTGTTCCAGGCTAAGGGGGTTGTTGACAGATTTGAACATGTCAGTGCCACCGTGACTGGTTGATGTATATGTAGCAAGAAATGTCTAACTTCAACTGACCAGAGCAAACGAGGACGATGCGAAGACGCACGCTAATGGCAGTCGCGTTCTAAAATGATCATTACACTGGCAGAATGCAGCATTTGTAGAAGGGTCATTGAGTCGCACTACTAGTCTCCCCTACTAGCCTGACCTTTATTGATGAAGTTGAGGTTAATCCTTCCTCAGACCATAGCAACGGTGGTTGATACCTTAGCCAGTCAGCGTAGAGTCTCCAGACGACAGGCGAAGCCGCGAGTTGCCTATATTGCATCCAGAAAATATTTGAACCATCACCTGGGATGTGCGAGCAGATGGTATTCGGCGATCACTGGTGAAGTTATGACAGATTGGCTTTGGTGACCACGGCCGCACGGTGTGTTAAGCTCTTCCCCGGGTCCACTGTGTGTCGCCAACCTCGCCAAAGTTGAGGTGATGTCGTGGTCGCGCTCTAGATGTGCCAAAATTAGGCTATGATTAGCATCTCCGAATTAATGGACCACAGCATTTGCTGCGGATCGACTCGGCTCCAGCTTTTCGTGTTCAACAGAAGTCGGCGCTAGTCTGAGTTACATTTTCTCACTGTGTGCGTAGTGTGTCATAGTTGACCGGTGACCCGTATCTCACACTTCACCAATCCGAATTTTACTTCTCCCCTTACCGCCAATTCTGGGAAGTTGGAAGTCGTACTATTCTTGAAGGCGTGGAACATCATGCCTCCATACCAGTTACTATTAGCAGAAGCACTCGTCTGTGCGACAGCTATCAGTAGTTTCGCGCTTTTTCTCGCGAGGTCTCAACAGCAGAAGGTACGCTTGCCGACTACCCAAGATGCTAGTTTGGCTGGCGATGTGAACCAGGATGATCCTTTTAATGTGACCGAACCGGAAGATTTTATCGATGGAGAGCCAATTGACGAAGATGCGTTCTGGTTCAAAGTGAGCATTATAATAGTTCTGGGCCGCGTATGATGGGGGGTCTTATCTTAATTCAGATGCGCAACAGAAAACTACTGCTTGTCTTGCTTTCAGCCGCGATCCTTGGGCTTGAGGGCGTTTCCTTGGGCTGGTCGGCCTACCCAGATGGTCAGAATATGCTTGCGGAACATATATTTCGGACCACGTTTGCACTCTATGTCAGCGTTCTAGTTGTTCGTTCCATTGGCCAATCCACCACGGATCTTCATTCCGAGTCAATGATACATATCACTGTCTTGACTTTCTTCTCCTCCGTCCTTCACCTTGGCGCAGCAATCCTTCCTTCATCTGACTCTATCTCGGCACGCAATCTACAAGCTTTTCCTCCCTCCCTCGCTTTCTGGTATAGCATTACCATATTATATACCTTGACTTTTGCGATAATCGCGACAACACCCTGTGGACCACCGTTGCATTTTTCTCCTTCGCTCATCTACTCTCAAAAAACCATCGATAACGCGACCAGTGAATCGTACGAGAACGTCTGCGGCCTTCCGGGCTCCTCTGTCATCGACTATCTGTTTTTCCGTTATGTGACACGTGTCGTTCAGCTTGGAAGTTCCGTTTCGGTCGAAATTGGCGACTTGCCAATCCTTCCGGCTAAGATGCGGGCGACTAATCAGTTCTTCAGGATGCGCATGAATCTTCGTGCAAGTCCTCTCAAGCCAGGATGGGACCTCGCTTGGCGCCTTATCAGTGTCAACAAGCTTGCATTTGGTGCAGAAATATTGTTGGCCGTCGCCGCTGCTCCTATGTGGTTTGGGTCCCCGTTCTTCGTTCGCAAACTCATCGCATACCTGGAAGACGATCCTGACCGCCTCGATAAAGGATGGGGATTGGTATACGCTCTTGGACAGTTTGCATCCCTGATTATTGTCACGCAGCGTAAGTTTTTTTAGTGCAACACCGTCTAATTCGACATTAACATGCTGTAGTCAACTCTCAAATGTGGTACTACGCAACTTCCGTTATCCAAATGCGTTTGCGGATGCAACTCAATACCATGCTTTTCGCTAAAACGCTGGTTCGGAAGGATGTCGTGTCTTCTGGTATCACCGCGTCCGACGAGAAAAGTGATAAAAAATCGAACACTGCGGATGGAGAGAAAGGCGAGGAAGAGAACGATTTTTCCAGCAAAGCCCAGGTCATGACTTTGATGACCACTGATGTTGATCGGGTCGCCGAGTTTTCTTACCATCTTTTCGCCCTTGCGGGTGAGGTTCTTTGAGCATGCCATCGTTTTAGTCCTGATTTCTTTCAGATTCCCCGATCGAAATTGTTGTAGGGACGACGTTGCTCTACAGCATGCTTGGTGTCTCGTCCTTCATTGGTCTTGCGGTCATCTGTCTCTTCTTGCCATTGAATCACCTGGCAGGTAAAGTAGTCATCAGTACGCAGGACAACTTAATGAAAGCCAGGGACGAACGGGTCTCGCTCATGAACGAGGTGATTACCTTGTGAAACACCTTTTGACCTGACTCCAGTGACATCTCTGACAGATACTGGGTGGCATCCGCATGCTAAAGGTAATGATCCTTTGCATGTCACTGTTTGGAACACTCCTTCATCGATCTACAGTTCATGGCATGGGAGCGCAGCTTCGAAAAGCGCGTGATGACAATTCGTGAGAGAGAGCTGAAATACCAAAAGCTGAACTACAGGATTGAGGTATGTATTTATCCTTCTTCTGCCATCTGATTGCTGACGTGTCCACCCTTTAGGTCATGTTTGCTGCCATCTGGTATGCTTTTATGCAATTTTCTCTGCCTCATCTAACGGAGGCTCAGGGAGGCATCTCCTCTTATTGTCACCTTAGTTTCTTTCTGGCACTTCGCAGTCTGGCGTCAGCAGACGTTGTCTCCCTCTATCGCATTCACATCTGTAAGCCTTTCCTTATCAGTCCACTTTACATTTACAGGTTGAATGCATATTCTTAGATGATGGGTAGGCATATATGATCTGCACGGTACTTGAGCTAAACCTGGCGTAGTTTTCAACGAAATGCGTTTTGCAATGAACGCACTCCCAGAAACTTTCATTAATCTGCTTCAGGTCCATGTTTCACTCAAGCGGATTGGGAAGTATCTCCAACTAACCGAGGTGGCGCCTGTGCCTCCGCTCTCAGCTGCACCGGCCATTAACACCATAGCTGTTCAATCTGCTAACATCACGTGGCCTCATGATCGTTCTGCGGACTCATCAGCAGCTTCCACGCCACGGCATAAGTTCATGCTCGTTGATCTTGCTCTGAAATTCCCTGAAGGACAACTTTCATTTGTGTGTGGTAAGCTGGGCAGTGGAAAGACTCTGTTATTATTGGGTACGTCTTATAGAGCGGATTTTGGAATATTGCTCAATGCCTCTGCAATGCAGCTTTACTCGGCGAGGCGGACATTCTCACTGGCCAGGTCATTTGTCCGCGTTCACCACCAGACGCGCTTGCTTCCTTCGCGAATCAGAAGGTCACAAAGGAAGAATGGATAGTATCCGGCGTTTGCGCCTACGTACCACAGGTGAGCGGCAGTGGTGGTGGGTTGTGTCATGAATTGAAGAACCTGACACTTCAAGGCTGCTTGGCTGCGAAATGCTTCTATTCAGGGTGAGCCACGAACATTGAACTATTCCAAGTAGGCTTATCGCAATCTTCAGACAACATCTTATTCGGTTTACCACTTGACGAAGAGCGATACCATAAGACATTAGAGGTTGGCCACATTTCATGGACAATAAAAGCTCGACTGACTGCATCCTTAGATCTGCGCGCTCATAAGCGATCTCAAGATTCTTGAGGACGGAGACCAGTCAGAAATTGGCGAGCGTGGCGTATGTTACATTTTTGCCTCTCAAACATCATACATGCTGATCGAGGTTGCACTGGTAGGTGAACTTGTCAGGTGGACAAAAAGCTCGAGGTCAGTGAACTGATATTTAACTTGCCACACATTGAGATTTTCATAAGTTTCCTTGGCTCGGGCTGTTTACTCCCGAGCATCCATACTGTTGCTCGACGATGTTCTGTCTGCTGGTGCGTCTGTTCTAAGCGCCGCGCTTTTCTAAATGTTAACCTTTGAGTGCAGTTGACGCTCACACGGCTCATCACATCTATTTCGAGTGCATCAAAGGAGAGCTGATGCATGGACGAACAGTGATCCTTGTGTCACACCATGTTCAACTTTGCTTGACTGGTGCTTCATATGTTGTCGCTCTCGATAACGGTCATCTTCTGTTCGCCGGTGAACGAGAAGCCTTTGAAGCATCTTCTGTGAAGGGGACATTGGTGCAGACCATGGGTAGCGCTGGCAAGGGGCAGGGCGTGGCAAGCACTTCGAAAAATACATCAGTAGCTGCAGGCGATTCACCCGTTGCCACGCTCGTGCAGGATGACATGGAACCTGATCCAATATCTGAGACGACCTCCACTGTGGTCAATGAGCCGCTAGCAAATGTAGAGCGGAAAGCACCTAGGAAAGTCGTGGAAGACGAGAAACGCGCTGTTGGGCGCGTTAGTCGTGATGTTTGGGAACTTTATGTTAAGTCGTGCGGCACCTACGGGTTCTGGGCATGGTTCTTGTCCATTCTCGTGATGGGTGCTCTTTGTCCTGTTGCAGAGAATTGGTTGCTTAAGTATGTTTATAATGTTAGCAGTTTACTGTCGCATGATTGACATTGCCACCCGTAGGACATGGTCGGGATCGAGCACAGAAGAGGCCGAGGCAAAAGGACCGGTGTATTACATTGTCATTTATGGTGCAGTAAGCACGACTCAACAGTATTATCCCTCATCATGACTCATGTCCTTGCAGATCACTCTCACAGGTTTGAATCAAATGACTTGTACCGCATCTTGGTGCTCACCATTTTTCAGGTGTCCTGATTTCAATCTACAGATACTTCGTATTATGTATGCAAACCACACTCACTCTCCTGAATCACTGCTGACCCATTTCTCATTCAGATAACGGCTCTATCCATGCGTCGACTGTTTTATATCAACGTGGGTCGAGCTCATGTCGTCACTTTTGGCCCTCTGCTTACGTCACTCGTGATAGAACTTCTGGAAGCTGTGTTGTTTGCGAATATTCGGTTCCATGATACTGTGTCGCGAGGGAGACTCCTGAATCGATTCGGGAAAGATTTTGAAGGTCTGTTTTCTGAGACAACGTTTTTCTTCTCTTCCATAATGACACATGACAATATAGGCATCGACAGTCGACTCGCGGATAGCTTTGGTCGAAGTCTCATCTTTGCATTGTCTTTCTTCGTTACGGTTGTGTCTGTTACTTTGGCAGGTGGTGTTCCATTCCTCATTGCTATCGTTATCCTGGGCTTCATTTATTATGATGGTCTGCAACTTTTTTCTTGACTGATCGCACCAGCGCTGATGATTGAACACGTGTTTTTAGTTTCAAAGGTGCTTTTTCTGTCATGTTCTTATACGAATAGATGCTCAAGTATCTAGAACTATGGACAAGCTGCTAGAGATATGCGACGCCTTGGTAAGTGTCCTTCGTATTCACAAACGGTTGATTGACTTTAGTTACCTTAAGACTCCGTGGCACGGTCTCCCCTTTATTCGATCTACGGTGAAACCATTGCCGGAGCGCCTATCCTTCGAGCTTTCGGTGCTTCATCAAAGTTTTTGCGAGACATGCTTCGCTGCGTCGATACGGTGAGACAAACAACACTCGCTTTCACTTAGTCTGATCGATGCCTGGTAGAATACAAATCTGAACTATTGGCAATGGGCTGGTACGTCGAGCGGTCGTTTGATTGTCGAGAGTAGTTGTCATTGGCTGATATCTCTAGTCAATCGCTGGCTCTCCGCACGGTTCGACCTGTTGTCCGCCACGACTGTTGGTGTGATAGGTCTTATTGCCGTTTTCACCCCGACTATTTCGGCTGCGCTCGCTGGATTCGCTCTTTCATTTGCTGGGGGCATGACGTGGACAGTATGTACCTGCTTATCATGGACTGCGGAACGTTATGCTGACACTACCTGCAGTTGTTATTCCTGGTAGGTAAAATTGGTGGCGGTCGGGAATTCTTACTAATCTCGAACTCAGGTGCGACGGTTCGTCGGCCTTGAACAGTCCATGGTAGTACCTTAGCATACTGTGTGACGTGCGGTGTTATTGATGGACCTTTAACAGGTCGCCCTTGAACGTGTCAAGGAGTATTCGGAGCTTAAACGGGAGCCTCCTGAATACATCGAGCCACGTCCACCAGCTTCATGGCCAGAGCAAGGTGCTATCAAGTGCGAGAACTTGATCATCCGTTATGCGGTAAGCCAGTTTCAGTTTCAGTGGGAACCTTCTCATCTCATAATGTTTCACATAGCCTGAGTTACCCGATGTTCTTCACAACCTAAACTTCGAAGTCCACCCTGGAGAGAAGGTACACACATTCGAGGAGTCCTTCGTCAACAACTGAGTTTTGTTCTTAGGTCGGCATCCTAGGCCGCACAGGTTCTGGAAAGAGTACCCTTGCACTCTCATTTTTCCGCTTCGTGGAGGCAACAGAGGGTTGCATCACGATCGACAATCTGGACATCTCCAAGATGGGACTCTCGGACCTTCGCAGCAAGCTCACCATCATTCCTCGTGAGTGTCAAGCCAGGTGATGATTAATATACTTACAGCGAATAGAGGACCCTACCATCCTTAGCGGCACTTTGCGATCCACGTTGGATGTATTCGACGAGTACGAAGACACAGAAATTGTTGGTTTACATTGTCATTGCATGACCACAGAGGTATACTGACTGTTCTTTAGTTTGAGGCTCTTCGACGCGTGCATTTGATCCCGTCTGATGCTGCCAATGATGTTGTCGAAATTGATGGTGTCGAGGTCAATGTTAATGTTTTCCGAAACTTAGAGTCGCAAGTATCAGAAGGAGGGGAGAACTTTTCTACGGGGTTAGCGCTGTGTCAACGCGACCATAACACCTTGCTCATGAATTTTGAATTTTCTAGCGAGAAGCAGCTTCTATGCATGGCTCGAGCAATCCTGAAGCGGTCGAAAGTTTTGGTCATGGACGAGGTACGTTATCTTGTCCTCGACTTGCGCTTCATTTCTCAAGAATACGTCGCAGGCAACAGCAAGGTAATGTTGACCACATGATGCAATCCGTGATTTCAAGTGTAACATAACCTTAGCGTCGACTACGCGACTGACGAGCTCATTGGAAAGACTATCAGAGAGTTCGTTTTGCAACATTGATACCCTGTTAGAGAAATTGACTACGCCCAACAGAGAATTTGCAAACAGCACTATTCTCACCATCGCGCACCGACTGCGCACCGTCATCGATTATGATAGGGTAAAGAAATTCAAAGATCATGTGGTTTGTGCATTACTCATGGACTACCAGGTGATGCTCCTCGACGAAGGCAAAATCGTCGAGTTTGACCAGTAAGTCATCGTGAAGTATGCGGTCTGGAAGATTAACTGAAACCTCCAGTCCTGCTGTCCTGCTGTCCAACCCCTCGTCGCAATTCTATAGGTTGTGTGAGGCAACGGGCGAGAATGAATTTGCGATGTTGAAGAACCTGGCAGGGGTATGATTACAAAATTGAACCACCGGGCTTACGATATTGGAAATTGATACATCTTGGTCGATACAAATTAGAATGTACTCATTTGACGTTCTTGAATTGACACAACCAGAAGATTGACAGCTGGAGGGTACTGACGGTGACATGACGATTCAATTTATTGGGCAATGTCCTCACACCTCCATCATCTCAAATGTTGAATTATGTTTATTATTCCGGTGAATCTGCATGTATCGGTTCATTCACTGGGATATCTGATTTGCGTGGGTCAAGACAAAGGGCAAGTACAAGTATTCGCAAAAAAAATTCCACTAAATTAATAGGGAGCAGCGGCAGCTTGGCACTGAAAAAATCAATCAGTGACAGTCCTGCATTCAATTAAATGGATGCGTACAGCCTTCAACTGGTCAAGGTACCACGAGCAACTTTGCAAATCTGCCTTGTCCAAGCACTTGGTAAACTCCTTAGCTTGAACTTCGCAAGCAGCGCCAGTTGTCTGGTATGCTTGTTGTTGTACAGGCGCTGCTGATTCCGCGGGTGCTGCAGATGAGCTGGAGCCAAACAGCATAGAGGAGATACCATGACCGATGGTAGATCCAACAGCGACAGAACCGGCAGTAGCAGCCATCTGCGCCATCAACCCAGGACCGCTAGACGTCTGAGCAGGGACAGGTGGTGCGGGTGCGTGTGCTGGATTACCGTGGGCTGCAGCAGGAGGCATCGCGGCAGTATGAGCACCGCGGGACTGCTGGGGGGCCGCAGGCTTAGCAGCTGGACGAGAGGAACGCGAAGAGCGCTATGAAGAGAAGAAAATGAGCTCGCAGCAAAAAAAACAATGAGTCGAAATGTCTTACAGGCATGATGATTAGTTGAGATGGCGGTTCAGAGCAAAGGTGCTTCGGGTAGAACTGGATGGAATTTTTGACCGGCGAAGAGAACCTTTTATATCCGTCTTCCGAGCACACGCGTCCACGGCTGCCGAGTTTGTTCGCACGCATATATTCCAGCGACATCCTTTTTGAGAAATTGACATTGACCACAAATTTAAAGTCTTTGCTCGCTGTGTTACACGACAAGTTCCAGCTACAGGGGCGACGGTGATGGCGACGGTGATGGCGGCGCGTGTCTCCTTTGGGTCTCAACTAAAGAAGAGTTGCTTGCTCTCTCCACAACGCTCGTTCTCGGCCTTAAAAACCGCTGCCAGAACAGCTCCCCCTTCAATTTCTACTACGAGTGGGCAAGCGTCTGCTACAACCTCAGCTGATGTCTCGAAAAAATCTGCGGCCAAGAATGAGAAGAAAACGAAAAAGGCTCTTCCTCCAGACAACACAAAGGACCAGCTCAAACAAATAGAAAGCATGATGAACATGGCGAACACATCGAACCTGTTTCCAACCATGGATATGTGGGGTACTAAGATAATGACCCTCGGTGTGTATATTCCCTTTAGAATTATCACTCAAGCTCAGTCTACCACTCATTCAGACGTAGAAATACCACGCGACAATTCACTGCGTATGCTTTTCACAAACCCAGGCGCTTTTTGGCAGGCGAAACAGCACAATTTCTCCAATTGGTTGAAGAACACGTTCAGGTTCGCGTTCAATAGTTTCATGGATTTTTCTGCTCGTCTGAGCCCCCCTTTCACCTTATGCAGCATGTATACCATTGCCAAAGCTCGAGCTTTTACGGGAGTAAATTGTGATTTTCGATTTAGTCACTTATTCCTACCACGCACATGGCGTCAACTAGGCAACGTAACTTCACATTCTTCAACATCCTGGCTAGCGCCATTGCGACGCATTGCAATGGATAACTATCTGGCTGTGGGCCATGCCATAGCTGAGTGCGTACATTTTTTGCTGACCCCCGTCATATTTAATCATATCAGTAGCAAGGATGAAGCTACCCTAAAGGCACTGACAACAGCCGACCATGCCACTAAGGTGAACAAGATTATTCGCACTCGTAAACCTGGCCAGGTTTGGCAATGGAAGGTTCTAAGTGACGTCTCAGACAAAGCCCTATTCCAAGAGAAAAACTGTAAGTATCGATCTTACACCCTCCGAATTAATGGTTTGGAATTCACGATAATCTAGTATTCCGTTCACCTGCAACATCACCGGGAGCTACCATCGTATCTATCCGTTCTGGTGAGGTTTATATTGCGAAAGAACCCCCGAAACGCGGCAACCGGCTGGTGATACATGCACTAGTCAAGATTGAGACTACGCAGGTGAGTGTCCTTTCAGCATGCGTAAATCGTATACGAATCGACGCTGCTCTAGGAATTCAAGGTGTTCACCAAGCAAGGCCAGCCTGTAGAGGCTAAATCTACAGAGCCCCATTCTGTCGTGGAATATCTCGTGTTCGAGAAAGTGGGTTGGTATGACAATACGTGGCAGGTGCGGGACCAGATCTACAAGTAAGCGGGTGCCAGGTGCCGGATACAATGGAAGTTTGTGATATAAATCTCTGTCAAATCTCATTTCACAGAATTGCGGGATACAAGCGTTGTGCGATGGGCGACGAAAAGTGCGAATTACAGTAGTCATTTTCAACAACGAGAAAATAATTGTACCATAGACCCCAGATATTTTCAGTCATCGATCAAGGGACGACATTGCATAAGGGTGCTTGTACGAGTAGCTCCAGTTTGATGCGAGAGCTAAGCGCTAAACGTTTGGCGCCACTGGGCGCCGCTTGATCTGCACAACCAGTGCTCAGGCGCTCAAGCTTGTCAAAGAAAACGCACATGTACAACATGTACTAAAACCTACAGAGGACTTGAATAACTCGACCTCCCTACATGACTCGGTATTGAACACAACACCCACTCCGTCGCAGCTTTCATTCCGCATTCCTCTTTCTGTGTACAGAGTCTGGATTCAGATCAAGTGGGTCATAGATTGGCAAGACACCAGCAATTGGAAATCTGAATCGCGCAGTAAGTTATGGAACATCAACACAGGCAAGGTGTCGTAAAAACATCGACGGAGAACACAAATCAGGGGCTAAAGGGAGTCCAGACAGAAGGCGGTATCGGCTCGACCTCGTTCGCTCGTACGAAGTATATCAGCTGTCATATCTTATATTGGGTCAGCGATTGGAGACACTCAGGTATGTTGGTTCGCCCAGTTTAAAATTCGGTCAGAGAAGATAGTGGTGAGTGGCCGTACTGAAGTATTTTTGTTGGACGAATAATGATAATTGCTGCGTCAAGGGGATCTGTTTGCCTGATATGAGAGAAGGATTTTTGAAGATGGTAGCGACATGATGGCACGCATGAGTTTTGCATGAATTAGTTGATTATTGCGTCTGTCAGACGTCTCACTTGATCCCGTGGTCTACATTTCGGCCATCCACTCATTTCGGGCGGATCGTTGCAAGTATTAAATGGCGTAGACTCATAAATATTAGCTACCAGCAGATGTCGCGTCCGGATCTTGCGAGCAAAACACAAAAGGTAGCATGGATAATTGAAAAGCAACTTGAAAGTGCAATTAATCGGACTCCGGAGTGTCGAAGTATTGAAGCTACGGCCACTGCACAGCATTAGTAATGCCCACATCAGCCGTCAGATCTTCAGAGCCTTGATGCACAACACTCTTCCGTACATCGACCTCGTCATTGCCCATTGCAAACCCTCAAAGTTCATACTACAATATTGCCTTATCAACGAAAAATTTCCAGCAGATTCATATTATTACATTGTCCAGAGGACTTGTTGCAACTGCGTTACCTTTCAGAACACTACCAGGGACTTCTCTATATCCCATCCCATGTTCTGCAGTCCGGGTTTGACGCTATGCGCTATCATAGCATCAGGACCACATGCTAGGATGAGTCCATGCTCAGAATACTGAGGCATGTGCTCAGACAATAACACGTCGTTGATTCGTCCAACGCTGTACGGCCACTTCTCAGGAGCGACACTAAGCGTGTAGTGCAGCTTGAAACGCTCCCTGCCGTGCGATTCGAAGAGTGTGTCAAGTTCTTCTCTGCAGAGTATATCCTGCTGTGTTTTGTTTGCACTGATCAACCACACCAGGGTCTCGCTTTCGGGATTCTGGAGGATGCTGCGGAGCACCTGGAGGATCGGCGTTATCCCTGCACATTTTAGTCAGTATTCCACATTGACCATGTCGCATTCGAAGTCGTACCACTTCCACCACAAATCATACCGACTTCCTTGATTGTCTTCCTCATTCCCTGCCATGATGCAGTGCTTGGCCCATCCCAAATGAAGGACCCTAACGGCCCTTTGAGTTCCACGCTATCCCCGACCCGTAGTTGATAGAAGCCGGTGGTCATCTTCCCTCCAGTGGGAATAGACGTGGAAGGAAGATACAATCTAATGAAGTAGTCAGTCAAACTGAGAAGAGTGCGTCCTAATGGAGAATGCACTTGATGAGAAAGTCGATAAAGCCCACTGTGCCTTGCTGCGTTACTGGAGTGTATGCTCTCTGTACCATTTCCCCGGTATCCTGCCGGCGGAGGCGGACGAAAACATGTTGTCCAACTGGCAGACCGAGCAGTTGGTCTCCTTTGGGCAAGGCGAACCGATAGAGGTAAGAATCGTGGTTGATCTGCTTAATATCACACAATCTGACGCTCTTCCACCTGCTGCGCTCTAAAAAAGTTTCATCTGGCTGTGTTGTAGTGGGCGTGTCTTTGATAAATTTGGTTACGAGGGTGCCGATATGGTGCTGCGGAAGGGTCGTCAACCGACGTTCCGCGGGCAAATCACGAGAGCTTACCTCGACCAATTTATGTTTGCCTTCGGCAGAATGTATAGCGAAGAAGTCTTCGGACGCGTCTTCGCCAGCCACAAGCAATATAGAGTCACCGCCTCCCGGATGGTCCTTTAGAAATGGTGTTCCGTCGTAAACCTCGCCGCTGACGACAAACCATGGTCGCTGTCGATCTTGCGCCTTGAACTCTTCCAGGGTGATTTTCCGGTTTATGCCAGGCTTGGTCAAGCAGATCTCGTCCGATTCGTGCTTTGGAACACGCGGTACGAGATCCCGTCCGTTTTCGCCGAAGACAGGCGCTGAAATATTTTCGCCGGCCATTTTCATGCGCTGATTTGCCACTATCAGCATTTGCTTTCTGGGACCGGAAAGTAAGTATTACCTCCATCCATCCTCCATGCGCTGTTCCAGCGAGCGTCGGATGCTCAAATAGCAAGACAATTTTCCCGTCATCGTTAACGGTTCGATGAACGACAACGCGAAACCACCTGCTAGCAGCTTGCAGCAGGGCCCAGAACGTTGTGTTTTACGAAGACGTACCAGTTGTTCATCATACCAAGTGCATGCCAATACCTATTGACAGTTGATGTTAATAGACACACACGGTACGATCCTGCTTACATGTCTCTTTGTTGGAGCGCGAGGCCTTCGTCCATAGCTCTAACCATCAAGGCATCACAACTTGCTAGAACTTCATGAGAGACATTGAATGTCCAGAAGCACCAGCAGCTGCACTGGATCTGAGCTTTTTTTTTATTGCAGTAGTGATGTGCTTGCTGCTCACAATGATGTATCGCGCTCCGTCCCATCAAGATCTCCATAGACTGGGTCTTGGTGACGCGCTTCTCTGAATTGGTCCTCGGGATACTCACTTCTCACGGTATTAAGGAAGTGTCACTTCTGGGGGCATGTAGACGTACATGTTGCTTAATGCCCATGTCAGCCCTTGGTCAAGCGATACCTCGACACGGGTCACCCTACGGCCTCCACCTGCATACGCATATCCTCGGATGGGATATAACGCGATTGGGCCCTTCTCTTCCGGTGTCTTATCGATATAGAGTTTCTCGTTATGATCCGGTTTCGCTATGGCGCTATTGACGTTGAGCTCGCTGAAGGCTCTTGTTCAACTTCGGGTACACAAGAGAGCAAAATTATACCAACTTGATGATGTATCTGGAATGTCACCGGTGGTGAGTGCACTTGATGTGTAACGTCAGAGCACTCAAATTAACCTTGGGTCATACCACCAATGCTTCTCAGCGCGGGCTTGGTCCGGCATAACCTGCGTTGGCAGCAATTTGTTGTCCTATGGTGCATCAGTGCAATCCATCCTCGAGAATAATACGATCCACGCATACCCAAAAATGCAGCTGCGTGAACAAAATCATCAGTTGACACCAATTGGAGTTGTACAAGAACTGGCATACGTAGTGCTGACTTTCACGATCACTTATTTCGATGTGTCTCAGCCACTAAGGGGTATACAATCAATTACGAGCTCCTTGTCATCGGACAACACGTTACCTTAACGGATCGTCCACCAATTTGACCCGGAACAATGACGCGCACAGGAAACCCATGGTCTGGCTCCAACGGTAAGCCGTTCATCGCCCAAGCTGATACAGGAGGTCAGGAGGAACCGGCACACAGTGAGTGATTTGAATTACAGATAAGCATGCCCTTGTCCTTATTGGAAGCCCACGACAGTCGCTGTGATGTTCCGTAGGGCCCATTCGGAAGGTTGTCTCCGCCTTCAAAAACAACATATTTGGCTTGTCTATAAATTGGTCTCACGTGATCCAGTACATCGGCCAGATACACGCCCGTCCAAAGGGCTGTCGATACTTGAAACAGATGTTGGTAAGGACGGCCAATCAATATGAGCCGAAATTTCACCTCCCGCTGCTCCCCAGCTAAAGCCAAGTGTCTTGCGGATGACGTTCTGCTCTTTCCGTCTGTTGCCGGCACACACAAGAGTTACAGGAAGGGTGACAACGGGGAATTGTTCCTGAAGCTCTTGCAGTGTAAATGTAACCTCTCGCTCCACAAGACCATGTATGCGGATTGTCCAGTTAGCAGTCATCTCGTGGCTGACCTGTGGCACTGCACCGTGATTCCGCACGAAGTGCAAGTGAGCTGGAGTCAAGAATCCCTGCCAAGAGTCAAGACACTCTCAGTCCCGTGCATGCCATCGGAAACAAGATACCTACACACTCAAATAGAACACCGAGTTGCGCTTCGCAGTTAAACGGATGTTTCCCCGTTAATCGTATGAGCTGTGGATTCTGAGCGCGGAGAATTTCATCAAAAAGCATGCAGATTGTCATTGATTTTCCGTCCTTACACGATTGATCCAGTTATCTGGTGTCTCGAGATCCTGGTGGGTACAAGCGTCAGTTTTTCGTTGTGTGCTGGAATCTCAAGTGCAACCTGTTCAGCTACTTCCGTCGGGGTATCATTATTTGGCAGCTGTGGAAGGCACTGGGGAAGTTGGGGACCATTCCTTTCGGGCCCATCCAAAGACGCTGGAAAGAACGGTATAGGCAGACCGTCATTCTGTAGGTTCTGGTATGGACCTGGGGAGCCTGATAAGGGCGTGAAAGCAGTAGACGGAGTGGTAGGAACGTGACTGAATGCGCTAGGTGAGCTGTTGGTTTCAGAGTCGGGGGACGAACTTGAAGTTCTAGAGATTTGTTGACTAGCAGCCAGATATTGGGTCATCATCATCACCTCGATGATAGTACTAGCCACCTCCCAAGTGAAGTAGGTGAGGAAACCATCCCATGGCTGTCATGGTTCTTTCAAGTAAGAAACCAAGTGACCTTGGTATGCTACTGACACTTGGTACTGATTTAGTCTCGTCAGCACATGCTATTAGATCAAGGGTCATTGATTGAGCAGGTACTTGGGGTCCTTGTTACCCCTTTGCTCCTCCGACACGGCGTTGCACACTCTTCTCGTGCACGCCACTCAAAGTGTTTCCCATAGACTTCATATCAGCCAAGAGGCAATTTGTGACAGGCTCATGTGGTTGGACGATACGAACAGACAACAACCCCAGCTATTTCCAAATCGACCTTAGAGCGGATTCAATTAATTTACCTACTCACCGACGTTGTCCCGCAAGGCACAGTTTCAGGCATCATCTTGTCATGGCGCAGTAGCCCCAGACATTCAAATTAGCTTGGAGTGCCAAGAGTCAAGACTGCTACCATTCACGAGCAGCACGACCAGTTCCTGGATTGCCAGATGAGACTACCACCAGACATTTCGCCCTGATTCAAACGTCTCTTGTTTGACAAAAACAGACAAGAAAAATTCAGGGCTGCTGATTGGGAGTGGAGCATGCTAATATCACACGACAATATCATCGAGCTCAACTAGTGTGATCACCAAGCAATAGTCACCATATGATACAGCGAGTCTGCCGCATACTTCGACGGAAAATACTTCAAGCCTTTCAATAATAGGTAGCCTAACGTACACAGTAGTTTATTTTAGAAATGTGTGATATAACGGCGGTCGTTTCTTTCTCTCCAAAATGAAACGTCGGTGAGTGGGTGAAACAATTAACTGAATCTGGCCTATCCATTTGGAAATACCTGTAAAAAATCTTACCCTGTTCAAAAGCGAGGTACACGGATAATACAGAGTAAGAGGTTCACGCCCTGAGGCGTTATATCAATACTCATTGTATGAGATAGACAAGCCTTTATACTTACAACCGCAATAACACCGGAAATCCAAAATGCCTTGCCAGCGGGAGATGGCCCAAAGCGGAAGATAATCGCGAAGAGTATCCCACCAAGATTTCCCATAGCGCCCACAATTCCGGTCTAGACAAGTTTGAGTCTTTTTGCCATCACCGCACACCAAGCGCTGTAACACTGACCATAAATCCATTGGAGTCTTATGACAGAGGAGGGTCAGTCACGAAAATTGGCAATTTGGTACATTGAACACGAACTGGGGTTGCAATGTGGAACAAGGGAGAAGTTGACTCCATTGGCGACCTCGTTGAAGATTGCGAGGATGACAAAAATTACAATGATGACCGTCACTGATGTTGTTGCTGTCAGACCATCAATAATAAATTAGGGTTCAAACTCACGGGACGGATGAGAGTGGTTATCAATGTAAAAGCCAAGACCAAGCGATAAGAGCCCTTGAGCGACTCCACAAGCAATGGTTAGGTACTTCTTGCCAGGCACCTGCAGGGCCTCTTCAAACCAATCTCACGCAAAATGCCAACAGCACTTACACCAAATTTAACATATATGAGGTCTCCGAAATATCCACCTGCAATGAGGTGGTGGATATGAGGAGACAGCTTAGGTTGCAAAGAAAGTGACTAACCAAGCGGCCGGGAGAACATATTAAGGAGACCGTAGATGCCTGCAATCTGAATAATATGTCATCAAACAGGTCGCAGCGACTATTCAAGAAAATTTACATAGCCAGCCTTGGTCTGCCCAAAAGTAGGGGACTTGAGTAGCGTGTACAAAACGGTAGCCAGGTTAGCATCGATAGCAAGCTCGTAGCCGAAAGTAGTCATATAAGCCAATGCGGGAAGCCAGGTCAGCGGACTGAAGATGATTGTGTTTGCCATATTCAGGGAAAGTGGTTCGTTGACAGCAGTGTCCAATTCTGAAACTACTACAACATTTAGTTGAGCGAACAAGTAAAATTTAAAGGGAGGACGATAAGCACTGACTTATAGCAGTGACAGTGACCTTGATGTCCTTCTCGTCTCCAGTCTCAATATCCTCGCCAGACTTTGTTTTTGTGGTTTTTGTATCGATGATGCTCGTTTGATCATCCGACGCTGCGGGCACAGTGGCAACAGCCCCATGGCGATCGTTCCATTTACCCGCGGGGTGGTCAGTGCCAAATATTAGAGTGGCAGCAGCAACAGAAAGGAGAATGGGGACAGGAACGATTGCAAATGCCGCCCGCCAGGCGATGTGCGGGCTTATACCGTCAGCAAGTAATTGATTGAACAGAGCGATCATGATGATAAACGTGAAGCCACCACCCGAATTTCCCCAGCCTGCGCCTAAAGCATTCGCTGTGAATTCGACTTTATCAGAATACACAAATCATGAGGTTTTTTTTTTGAGTATCACCTGTACCAACGATATTCTTGTCGAAGAAAACTGTGTTCCAAGCTTGACAAGAGACAAATGTGCCGCCGAGAATTCCAATGAAGAAACGGACAATGTAGAGGCCGTTCGCAGTTGAAACGGTTCCAGCAAGGCCAGAAGGAATCGCTCCAATAATGAGAAGACTAGCCATCACTTTGCGAGGTCCATATCCTGCAATGTGAATTGGATGAGATATATGAAGTGCTTTGGGTTTCAAGGTATGCTCACGATCGACAAGCGGACCAGATATAACTCGTACAATGAGGGTGGAGCACAGCGAAATAATATTTGAATTCCCTGAACAGCGTTTAGGTCGTAACTGACGGCGTATGGGTTCGGAGTTCGAACGTACCGACTTCCTCAGATGTCAGCTTCAAATCGGTCTTGATGACATCTGGAATGAGGGGGGAAAACGCGAACCACGATAAACTGTAAATAAACTATGTTCAGCAACTAATGTGCACGAAAAATCTAACTGTAAATCTCATTCACAAGGCGACAAAAAATCCAAGCCACGACCTGCATGGCCGCTAGTCAGATATGATGCTGCATAGGCTGTATAGAGAAACGTACAGATGGAAATTGCGGGAGTATTGATTATTCAGCGAGAATATAGGGACCGTAGAGCATTTGCGATTGGTGGGGTTTATCACTGGGCGACGCAGGCTGGCAAACCAAGCACTGCCACTAATGCTGGAAATTGTGAGAGCAGACATGAACGGAGTCAACCGAATACAGTGATGTTGAAGGGCGATTGCAAGAATCTCGAGCGGCGTGTGAGCCTCTTGAATGGGTTTTATTTCATGGCAGCAAGCCAAGGCGTTGGTCCAACTTGCAGACATACTTACGGCAAGCACATAGATAATAAAATAAGATGGGGGACAAATACATGATACAGGTGCCGATGAAGATCAGTCGGATGCAGCCTGCTGGCAGTGATGCGTGAAAGTCGTGGTTCAGGAAGCACCCAGAATATGCCGGCATACTATGGCAGGTCGGAGTGAGAATTCGAAAGATAAGAGCAGGGACCAGTTTCAAGGCAACATCATGTCTTTCGAATTAGGGACGATTGCAAAACCGCCAGGCTGTTTTTTGCTTCCAAATTGGAGTCACTTACACTAGCATGGATACCGCTGGATTGATGGTGGCTGGGGTCCTACTAGTAACTGCTATGTAGTACTACTTAAGTTAGAGCGTGGGCTACTAACACCGTGACACATGCCCTTTCCGTTTTGATTTTCAGATACAATGATTTGGGTCACTTTCACTTGTACTGAATATGACAGGCTCACTGTCGTAACACTCGATGCGGCATGAGATCGGAGTAGTCTTCTAGCCAAACACTTATAGGCGAGGGAAGATAGTCACTCCTTCTAAGCTCTCCACAGATCCCGCGTAGTGTTGAGAGATCTAGCGCCTACTACTAGTAGCTCATCGACACCACATTTTTAATCAAAGCTCGCTGAACTTCAGATTCCTGTCCTGGCGCTAAGCTCTCACAGTGATCTTTTGTCATCAGAGCGTGTCGTCAATTTGCAGACTCATTACCACCAGGATGGCCTCCCCGGACATGCAAGTCATACATCAGGACAATATTTCTGTGGATCAGGGTGCACGAAGGACAATTTTTGTGGTCGGTCTGGGGATGGTGGGGATAGGTAAGTTGAAACCAAAGACAGTATAAGGTTGACTGTTACTTAGACTTTTGTGTAAAGCGTTTATCGAAAAGATGCTCACCTTGGATGAAGCTAAACGGTTCCGCTTGGTGACATGCGGCGAAGGTAAGCGAATTGGTCTTAGATACTGTGGAAACCTACCATTTCATGGTGAACTGAAATATGAACTGATCTGTCGCTGCTTGTTAGAGTCCCATTTGGCGTACAATCGTGTCGCACTCACGGACTATTTTCAACACCGCTCTGTCGAGAAACTCTATTTAAATCAAGGTGGCGTATCTGGCAGTACATTCATGCTCTCATGTGCATTCGCTTACGGTGGCTGTTTTTACATTTTCTACTTCCAATAGTGGAGTGGTATGCTCAACAAGATCCGGAGCGCTTTCTTTTCTACACTGGAGAACAAGCCACCTCCTTAGATACTGTTGCGCATTCTGTTACGACCAGCAAAGGACGCAAGATAAGTTATGATTACTGCGTTCTTGCTACTGGCTCGGAAAGCACTCTTCCACCATATGTTTCCCCAGTCGGGGCTGAGCGAGCTCGAGGAATATTCGTTTATAGAAACATATCTGATCTCGACAATATACTGTCGTATTCTGAACAAGAATACGTTAAAGGTGGCCGAGTACGTATCATACAACCTAAGACATGCCCGCACCGTGGACTCATGTTCTTCACTCAGGCTGTTGTCGTTGGAGGCGGTCTCATCGGACTGGAGGCGGCAAAAGCGGTGTTTGATCTGTAAGTGGCTCTCTGCCGCCCACGCCCAAACTCTTTTCACTGAAAATTTGTTGGATAGTGAGACAATATCAGAAGTTGTGATTATCAACCGTCAACTTTTCCCGCTGTCGCGCCAACTTGACGACGAAGGTGGAGAAATTGTCCTTCGACGGATTGAAGCTATGGGTGTGCGAGTCCTCACTAGGACCTCTGTCAAAGATATCATCACTTTAGATGGTGTCTTAACTGGCCTCAGTCTGTCAGATGATCGATATCTCAAGGCTGAGATGGTCATTTATGCTATTGGCATCACCCCTCGAGACGACTTGGCCCGCCAGGCGGGCTTGAAATGCGTTGAGAAGGGAGGTATAGTTATCAACGAACTGTTGCAGACCAGCGCCCAAGACGTCTATGCAATCGGCGAGTGCGCGAGCTGGAAGGGTAACACTTATGGTCTCATTGCACCTGGGGGTGAGAGCACCTGCATTCACTTGTCGGTTGCTACTGATAGTGTCGTTAGTGGAGATGGCTGACATCCTATCATTCAATTTCACCCAAGTTGAGACTGCCCTTGGTGGTTTCAAACCAAGGGTGATGGTAGGTAACTATTCCTGCGTTTTTGCCATCTGTTCACCACTATAAAATTACCAGAACATGCCAGACCTTTCAACAAAGCTGAAACTGATGGGAGTCGATGTAAGTTATGACACTCCACACTCCTATCACTGTTTTGCATCACTCGATATTAGGTTGCCTCCTTTGGTGATTACTTTGCCGACAAGCGCGGTGCAGGAGGTGTCCCCACTAGTAAGGTGGCAGTTGCAGAGCCTCTTACTCGAGACAAAGCTGAGAAAGCTACCGACGCGAAACCTACTGTATGGCAGTTGAGTCCTTCGGGACACGATCACAGCAACAGAGTGAAGGAAGGCGAGGTTGCAATCAACATCGTCATTACGGAGACGGAGCGCGGAAACCGCCAGGCCGCACTGGATGGTCCTATTGAATGCTTGACTTATCGTGATCCGTTCTCATATGTCTATAAGAAGTGAGTTGCGGAGACAGAAGTTTATTATATCACACTCACGGAAGTGCAGGTACATCTTCACTTCCGACGGCAAGTACCTATTGGGTGGCATGATGGTTGGTGATACATCCGACTATGTGAAACTTGTGTCCCTTGTCAAGAAGAAGGTGAACTTCGCAAAGATTTTCTTCTCTGGTAACCCCCGCTGATGCTATAAGGTAGAAAGTGCTAGAGGAGCCACCTTCGAATTTCATTATTGGATCGGGCTCCAAAGGCCCGGACGACGGCACTGACCTCGACGATGACACCCAGATCTGTAGTTGCCACGCAAGTATCATCTCTTCTGTATCACAAACCTCACGCATCCTTATTTGATTGTAGAATGTCATAAAGGGCGCGATCAGCGAATCCGTGAAATCAGGTATTACGACTATGGCAGACCTTAAGGCGAAGACAAAGATCGGTGCTGGATGCGGCGGGTGTGTACCTTTGGCCACAAACATATTCAAGGTATATTATTTTCGCTTCATCATAAACATCCCGAGTGACCAAATAAATTGTAGGCAGAGATGAGAAAAGCAGGACAAGCTGTGTCGAACCACCTTTGCCCCCACTTTGGTATGACTCGACAAGAGCTCTTCAGCGTCGTGAAGTGAGATTATGGCTTTGTATTCCAAGATTAATTTACCACGTTCGCTAGGATACGCAAGTTGAAGACATTTCCCGAGATCATGGAGGCTGCCGGTGTGAAGAAAGATTCACTCGGATGCGAGATTTGCAAGCCGGCTATTGGTAAGGCATAATATAGCGATCCACCGTACAATGCTCAGCCTGCCTAGGTTCCATCCTGTCGTCATTGTATAACGAGCTCGTGCTCGCACCTGTGCACCACGCCAACCAAGACACCAATGATAAATTCCTTGCTAACATTCAAAGGAATGGTGAGTCCTCATTTATTCACGAATATGTTTATATCCTACATTAATCTTGCTGTCAGGTACATTTTCTGTCGTTCCTCGAGTTGCTGGAGGAGAAGTCGGTGCAATTTCTTTCCGTTTGTAGGTGGAAATTCATTCGTGACTTTTAGATCACACCGGACAAACTCATTGTTCTCGGACGAGTCGCAAATAAATGTGGGGTGTCGTTGCTCCATATCTACCACTCACTCACACCATACTGGCAGACAAATTGTATACCAAGATCACGGGAGCGTGAGTGCATCATATGGTATAGTTTATCATGTAAAAAATCGAGATTTACGGTAACAGGCAGCGCATCGACCTCTTTGGGGCTCATAAGCAAGATCTCCCGGACATTTGGGAGGAACTCATCGCTGCAGGATTCGAAAGTGGACATGCTTATGGTGCGATTGAACCGTCGATTCAAGTTTGTCATCTTGATCATCCGTGATTTAGGAAAGGCCTTGCGGACTGTAAAGTCTTGCGTTGGTACCACGTGGTGCCGCTACGGAATCGGCGATTCTGTTGGAAGTTCGTATAATGCTGCTAATGTCGAGTTTCATGAACTGAATGACATGTTCAGTGGCCATTCACCTTGAAGAACGGTATAAGGGCATTCGTTCGCCTCACAAGTTCAAAGGCGGTGTGAGCGGTTGCGTTCGAGAGTGTGCCGAAGCACAGTCCAAGGACTTCGGCTTGATCGCAACTGACAAAGGATGGAACAGTGCGTGCCCTCCACCACATTGTAAACCCACGAACTTATATGTACATCAGTTTTCCTCGCCGGAAATGGTGGATCGAATCCGAGGCATGGAACACTGTTTGCTAAAGATGTTCCTCCGTCAATGGTTGTCCACATCCTGGATCGTTTTCTAATGTACTATATCCAAACTGCGGATAAGCTCATGAGAACTGCGAGATGGGTAGAACAGTTTGATGGTGGCATTGAGGTCTGTCGCATGAGCATCGTGTAAACTTTTCTATGCTTATTGATATTATCTCACGCAGCGACTCAAAAAAATCCTCCTTAATGACGAGCTCGGCATCTGTGCGGATCTGGAGAGGGAAATGGGCGAGCTTGTCGGAACTTATGCAGATGAGTGGAAAGCTGTGGTCGATGATCCTGCAAGGAGACGTCAGTTTCGTCAGTTCGTCAACACTGTTAGTGGAGCCGCATGTCTGGAGAGCGCATGCTATGGTACTAATGGCTCACGTACAGGATGAACATCGCTCTCAAACGGAAATAATCACAGAGCGAGGGCAGGAACGTCCAGCAGACTGGCCGAAACAGTTGCCTCCCGCCAAACTTTGTGAATCAAACATCGGTACTCCCAAATCTCAGTGGGAGTGGCGAAAGTTGGCCACTATCCAAGATCTTATGCCAACTGATGATGCCACCACGTGAGTTCTTACATACATTCGTCTGTTGCTTCGCCTGATACTCCACCTCATCAGCTCTGCTGCTGTCAAGTATGGTGACTCGCAGTTGGCTATTTTTCACATTCCCAGACGGGGCTACTTTGCCACGCAACAGGTACAGTCCATTTCGCTCGCTTTATGAACATATTTCGAGATCAACTTTGCAGATGTGCCCGCACAAGCGGGCTTTCGTGCTCGATCACGGAATTGTTGGCGACGATATGGATGGCAATCTCTACGTCTCATGTAAGTACCATGTCTTATCCGCTTTCTACTAGTTTTTTGAAGTGCGCGTTCCTAAGGTCCTTTGCACAAACGGAACTTCCGCCTTACAGACGGTAAATGTTTGAACGACGAAGATTTCACCATCATTCCGTTTGACGTGAAGCAAGAAGGCGACAATCTCTTCGTGCTCCTCCCCGATTCAGACAGTTTGGATGCAGTCATTGGAACAAGTAAATGGATGGTCAGACAAGCGTCGGCTGAGCTTGCTTCACGTGGTGGTGGAGAAGGGATCGAAATTGCCGGTGTGGGAATCGGTCTATCTGAAAGTGGGTCCGCGTGCTCTGGGGGACGAAGTGCGTGCAGTGGTGGAAATGCATCATTGGATTGGTAATTCAATATTGGTTCCTGTCGTCATTTAGTTCGTGTAGCTGTAAGGTTTCGAAATTCCAATAGTTTCAAGCGCCGACCAATACTAACAGGCGCTGGTGACACATAGCTTGCGACTGCGGGTCGTAGATCAACGCTTCAATTAAAGCGTCACACGTCGACTATGGAGTATCGTTGTTAGTTCATAATCAGCTCCCCATATCGTCACCGACTCTATTACCAGTAGATCTTGCACATCTAAATCAGTACGATTGGTGCCTGATCATTAATACCTTCGCTCAGCTTTCTCGCATGTTTCAGGTCCAGCCTAAGCTTTGTCCTCGTCATCATCGTCCTCATGTTGAGGACTGTCGAACGAATATGGCAATGGAACCTCGCGTGTAATTCGGTATTGATCCATATTACCAAGATGCTCATTCTCGAGACGGTCTGTCAGGCATTGAGGATTAGCGAGTTGCATAGAACGAAAATTAAACAGAGACACTAACAGAAATTCCACACAACTCTTCTTATCATCTCCATTAGGGCATACAAGAATGACCGGGTATTGAAGTATGGCCAACCGGGTATGTAGAACACCCAGAGAAAACGAATGATAAAGTTCGTGACCTATAGCAGATTGTCTAGAATGAAGAAAGTCATAAGTATATATTCTACTCACCATAGCAACATAGTACATCTGAATAGAATGAAAATTCAGAACGGTTTGATTTAGCAAAAGGTAGAGCGTACCGGAATCTGGGATGTGTATACCAACTCCCTCCTGAGGAAGCGGTGTTTAGCATGGGGTTTGCAGATGGACCAATCCATCGCGAAGTCCTGAATGAAGTTGACAGAGTATCCAGCCTTGACTGTGCATTTAACTCACCCATGCACACCCATATAGTGAATAGATAACTGCCGAGATACACCAGAGAACGAAAGAAGCATTATTGCCAGATAGTTCTGAAGAAGATCAGATAGGAATGGAGACGCGAGAAGGCAGCCTACCGTTGCGTCTCCAAAGGTAATAACAGAAGTAGTACACTATACCCATCCCGTACTTGCCAGCCTGCACATTCAACCATGACGTAAGCTGTTTGAGTGCGACCATTCGATAGTGAAGACTTACGTTGATGAGATGAGTAGGTAACTTTGAATCCTTGTAACGTCTGAGGCTCTGCACGAGACGTACTGCAAACGGTATCATAGCAAGTACGAAGTAAGACCCCCAATTTTCCTGCGTTCCACAAGTCGTCCACGCCTCGGAGGTAGACGACCCATTGGAATGGGGAGCATAAGGAAAGTATCGGGAGTAGAAACACCCAACAAAGTAGAAGTTCGCCAAACTATAGGTAAGACTGCAAAACTGATCACTGTGAAGGCTCAGATGAAGGATACAATCGCGTGGAATTGTAAATACTAACCCGAGCCAGAAATCCGTGAACTGTCAATTAGGTCAATCATATGATATGCGTCACATGATGCGAACGTACTTCAACGCCCCACAAGCCGCTAACACCTAGTCTTGCAACGCTCTTGATAAACCACCATCGCGAACGACCCCAGAGGATGTTCTACACATTTTCAAAATGTGTCAGCTCAAATTGTAGACACAGATAATGTGACCTTGCCGGAACGGGATTAAATAAGACAATAATCACGAGGGCAAGCCATACAAGCGGCCAGACGAGCGGAGTACCAACTTGAAGGAAAGAAAACATAAAGCAGTGGGCTAATGCACATAATAGGAAAGCAGGAAGCTAAAGTGGAATTGTGTCAATGAACCTCATAGAATGCCAAGGCGTCAAACCTCAAAATACTCGCGATGGTCAAGTCGAGATCGTACATTAAGTTCTTCGAAAGAAGGTCAGCATGCAGGAGATAAATAAGACAAGTTATACGCACCAAATATGAACACATAGTTGATCCTTTCTTTGGCCCAAACCACAAGGTTCAAACCGACGAGCAACGCGAGTAACGTAGGGATTAATAAGATAGAGTAGATGAACAGTATAATATCCCATGAATGCAATGAGATACGGGTACTATGACGCTGACCTGCAAGTGGGATAAGAATTCTTATGGTCGCCAGCATTAGGAAAACACAACGTACATGCTATCAGACCGGTAACTGTCGCTGGTATAGAAGACCCAAGCCACACGCCCGTGCGAAACGTGCTGAAATGATGGGATTTCTGGGTCGCACCAACACGAAGATGAGTGATCGCTTTCTTCTTGTCACCACGTTCTGCGACAACATTTAGAAAAGAAAGCTGGGACCTTTGAAAAACATACCGAATCTGGCGGCAAACAGGTCTTCCGTCTCTTTAAGCATTGAGCTAACCATTGCTCCAGAAGCAAAAGCCGAGGGCTCAACCTAGAAATAGTGCAAGTTTAAGATGTTACTCAAGGTATCAGATAAGTCTTACTCTCTCCTTCATATAAGCTGCTTGAGCAGGCACCTGTGTAACCTTCTCATACTTCTTGACAGCTTTGCGGAAACCAGTGAGGTTCAGTATCTGATTGATTCGAGATCGCCGACAATGGATGCACAAGGCGATTAGTGAATGATACAGTAGTTCAGTGGTGGTAATGGATATATCATGTAAATGCGGACGGCAGAATGAATGATCAAGATAATCGCCATGATGCGATCAGCCACGTACACGGTAATTATTCAGTGCTTCGAGCCCACTGGAAAAGATGTCAGCTTCCGACACGTGAATTAAAGAAGAAAAGAGAAAAGGCTGGCACGAAGAATCCACATCTCCAACACCGGGAATCTAGTGTGGATCTTTCCTCGCCGCAAGAAAGCAGAGCTATAGCCCGAAAACTGGCGACGCAAATGGGACATACCGGTAGTACTCCACGACGGCTTTCTTGAGACGTTTCTTCGCATTCTGGTACTCCTGTGGGCTTGTGAAGGGAGCACTGTTGTTTCTCGGCTGGACATTGCCATTCGCTTTTGTGGGCGGAGTTGAACGATTGCTCTTGAGTGATGCAACTTGATTTGAATAACCTGCGGTAGACGCAGGAAGCGGCGACATAAATTTACGTTCGGAATTTCCTCCATCTCCGGTGGTGATCGATTGACCTATTTCCGCAGGGACTTAGATCAGCGTTCCGCTCTGTTGCCCCTTTCGACTGCAATGATGATAAATGCATACCTCCTTGATACGACCCGAAAGCTTCTAGCTCTGTTTGATTGTCGCCCTTGTCTGTATGACATTGGGTTATGGCAAGCCAAGTCGCTGTCAAGTATGAACGGGCTCGTGTAGCCCAGCTCGGCGCTGTGACATCTGCATTAGATTCCTGCATACGCATGGAGTTAGAAAGTCTCAAAAAACAACTGGAAGCGCATATATGCTGAACGGCAAACTGACATAGTACTTCTTGCGATGAAGCCCGAGTTCATTAAGCTGCTCTTTGAGCAGCTTGCCGCGGTCTCGCATTTCCTTCTCTCGTTCGGCATAAAAAGAGTCGACCTTCTCCAATTCAGAATCTAATAGCTCGAAAAAAAAATTGCATGAAGTGGTGGTAGTAAAGGAAGAAGCGTGTGCAATGCAGTGGGAGCTGGAGAACCCGCTGGTCAAGTGAGCTTTCTACGCAATAAACTAAAAATGTCTGAACTAACCTGCATCACGAAAAAAGGGAAATATGGGTGGCAAGTGCGCAGTCTTCGGAGGTAAGGGAGTCACGTGCGAAGGAGCCTGCGATGACGAGCCTGCAAGATTAGGTGGAGGCAGAAAACTATGCATTGAAATTCTGAGCGATGGACCTGTCAAAACCCTCCGTTAAATAAAGCTTATCAGACGATGCTGACACTGCTCACGCATTTGGCTATTCCTTTGTTGGATTGGAGCTGTGGAAAGCGTTGAAATCTCTTCAATTGGAGCACTAGGTCGTGGAAGGACAGACAGCTCTAAAGGGTACGTTGAAAGGTGTGAACTTATTCGGAATAGCCAACATACCTCTGTACTCCTCATATTCTCTAGCTTGCTTATGAACCTGATCAACATCGGTGGTTCCAGTGGAGTTCTGCCTGGCAATATGTTCTACACGAATTGCACCAATGGACTTCTTTAGGCAACGATAATCACTGAAAGAAACCCGTAGTGAGAATAACGTTAGTGGAGGTGATCAATCAGCACATGTACAACATATCTCTGCACGTGCAAAGCTGAGACGCACATGTATGCCTTCTTCCACTCGGGAGTCTGCAACAAGATATTATTCATTCATTCAGTACACGCATCACCAATATAAGCTTGAATTAACGAACTGACCTGTGTATCGTCAAGGTATCTGCGGTCGAACGACGCCGTCCGAAATGAGCACAAGAAGGAGCATTAAAGTCCGGGTATCGACTCACCGAGCAAACTTCATCCTGCAACTTGCAAGCCGATGGACTTGGTGAGATGATTGGTTGTGTACTACGAAAGCGTATAGGGTATGGATGGTGGAACTTTTCGAGTCGTTAAAAAGTTCCAGGAACGTGAATTCAAGGAGCCAGGTTTCATCTAAAAGATCTTATGGACACCGAAATCCTGGCAAAAAGCCAAGAATGGATGTGATCAAAATATAAAAGTGAAGTCTATAGATGACGAGATCGTGGCGACAGTCAACGGTGTTTGTATTTCGGAAACTGTTGCGCTAAAAGTAAATAACCGTAGCCTATGGCCAGCTTGACCCCAATTTCGACTGCTTGCCTATCTCGCTTCTGACGCGTCCAGTTTCCGGCACACGACCTCTCGGAGTCATGCAAACGTGGCGGAAGCTGGTTTAGTCTTCTGTCGACAAACTTGGGTTTTCAAGCTCAAGACGCCCCTTTGTGGTGAGAAACTAGACTACTTCGATTTCACGGCACACGACTCGCTTCTGCGTCACGACTCACCCATTCAAATGTCTAAGCTCGAATTGACGTCTCACAAAGTCCTGGTCTTTGACGTTTATGGGACCCTCATTGACTGGGAATCCGGGATATACAATAGTCTCAAGCCGCTCTTCCCCAAAGACACTCCAAGAGAGGAGGTGTTGGAGAGATATGCTGCTGCGGAGTTAGATCTTCAGCTGAAAGATTCGAGTGTAGCATACTCGAAGATCCTCCATCTCGCTTGGTTGCGGCTCAGCGGTCAAGCTAACACGAGTTTTGGTCGCGGCGGACCAGCTGCAGTTACAGAAGAAGGGGAGGGGATCGGAGCATCTACGTCAGCTGTCACTCAACAAGACTTAGATCCGGCTTCCTCGACGCCATTCAGGCTGACAAGTGATGCTGAGCGTTTCGGAGCTTCCATACCCACGTGGCAGCCATTTGAAGACACCATCCAAGCCCTCCACAGACTGAAGGAGCACTTTGCACTAGTAGTTCTCTCCAACGTGGACAACAGGAGTTTCGGCCGCACACACGAGTTACTGAAGTCCACAGCCCATGAAGTTCACAGTGCCAAAAGCAGATACCCGACGGAGACCCCTGACTCCCCCTTCTCACTCATTCTCACCGCTCAGCAACTCAACGCGTATAAACCAGACTCAAGGGTGCTGGAAACTGCACTCCAGCAAGTTTCGTCTGCGCCTCGCTCCATCTTGCCACATCCCAGCCCACCCTGGGCTGTGGAGGCACACGAGGTGCTTGTAGTAGCAAACTCGCTTCTACATGATATAGAGCCCGCAAATCTTCACAACCTTAACAGTGTGTGGATTTCACGCCATGACAAGAATATCATCGGGACCAGCCCCGAATTGAAGGAGCGAGGCATGTGGACTTGGAGGTTCGAAACTTTAGGTGATCTGGCAGATGCAGTGGACAAGGAGGTCAAAGAAGCGCGTGGCGCTACATGAACTTCAGGTTCGTAACAGTTATGCATTCTGCGTACGAGAAATGCATCCCATTTTCAGGTAGGACAAGTGGTTATTGTTGGACCCCTTGGCTGGATGTGTTGTATGAGGTCGGGTACAGCTGTGCCTTGATTCTAGTGTAGTAGGAGCGCTTAACGAACGAACACCGGCTTGAAAGATGCGGACTGACCGGAAGTTAAAGGCTCTTCTGTCTGGAAGATGATGCATCGATGATGAGTGGAGGGTCAAGCAAGATTCGCAATCGAGGAATAGCCTCCTGTCTCATTGTTGTTGACAATTACGCAGAATAAGAACTCCTGTTTTAATTTGTTTAAGATACTGTCTATTGACAAATCAGACAGTCCCGAGCTCACCCGAGCCCTGACCTTCGGTCGTTATCTTTCAATATATCATATCAAGTTGACTAGTTGAGGGCTCGACTCAGGAGTCAGGACGGCAAGAAATTTTCTCAGTTATTTTTCGTTGTTGGGTTGCTGTTGCTGCGTGCGCAGTGTTGCATTTAAATTCACTGGATAAAATCAGGGCCCAATTTTATTCTCAGCTCTGAGAATAAGAGGGTTCCTTACAGCGTTTAGAATCATAGTTTCTACGGGGATTGGCGTGGATTAGCCAGCAAAATGATCTCCATCTATACCAGGTGTTCGGATAAACTAAGAAACCACTAGATCGGCACATGTGGGGAACCGGGACGAAGAATTGCATGAATACATACGTGTGGTAGAAGCCAGGCAGTAACAGATGGGGTTGGGCGATGATGCTGTGCAGGAACACCGCTGTCCCAGTTAAACTCCAATGAACTTATCTGTCAGCGACATTTGGAAAGGGTCGCAAAACAGTTGGGCATCTCGGTGCATAGTAACTGTTCATCTATTCGGCGTTAGCATTTGGGTGAACGTGAGACGAGGACATGAGAATACTCGGTTATGTACCCCATACTAATGCGACGATGATTAAATAGAAATCTCCGTCATCTCGAACGGAGATTGCTCAACGTGTGCGCCACAACGCCGAGAGCGTCCAGAGCGCGCGTCACAACGGACAAGGGGCATCCATAGGTTGTCCATAGCCCCACGAAACTCAAACGCATCGACCAATTGAACATGGACTTGTGCAAAAGGCAAATTACAACTCGATCATTTCAAACTTGAAAGTGATTTCATATATCTAGAAACGTGTTTCAAGCCGCGAAAAACCTCACCTTCATGCTGATAGAACCTTTAGCCGAGCACAAACGTTTGTGTTGCACTCACACGGGTAAGGATGCCGCAACGATCAGATGGATAAGGCAAAGGTATCTTGAAAAAATCTCGCAACTTTTACACAAGGATGACCGCCAACAATAGAACAATAAGCACAATTATAAGGATAGTTATACACCATCCCGACTTCGTTTCTACTCCGAGAACGTCAGTATGTCATAACGGCTACATGTTAGCTGACTCAAACTTGCCTTCTGTGTCTCGTACAAATTTCTTCATTCTTCGCATTGCATTTGATAGCTTGGAATCCGTCCGGTCAACATTTGCCTCAAGATCATCAAGCATTCTGGTCAAAAGTCTTAGCGTGAACAGGCGGCGGCGAATGACACAACTCACTCAACATGCTCGCCAATCTCATGCCCCATCAGGCCTGCTTGTTGAGCTAAAGTATTTAAAGTCCCTGATATCGAATCCATGGCACGATCTTGCTCCTGTAGTAATAACTTTCGCACATTTTGCTATTGGACTCCCCCTTATAAGATGAATGCATGAAAACATACTTGTTGTTCTTCATGAGCCCATTTTGCCTGCTCATCATCGGGTTCTCCTGACTGCGAGCCAGGTACTGAAGGTAAAGGAGACCGTGAACCACTGGGTAACGATGATTGTGGCTGAAGGGGTGTGGAAGGAGATTTTCCTCCAGACGACAACTAATGAACGTCAGAAAGCGCTTATTTAGCAGAAATAAAATACCCACATTTCGTCCTTCGACGTCCGCTCTCATACCCTGTCCTTAGGTTGGTCATCTTGGTTAGGGTGTGCATACTTCAAGCTACATGCGACGAACCTCAATTTGACGACGTACGTGACCCACATATTTCCGCCTTTCAGAGACCTCTGCATCATCCAGTCCAAAGTATCTAGGACCCGTGTCCTCCACCATCCTGAGAAGAATAAGTGCCTTGAACTGCGGAATATCATCGCAGCTTACTTGACGCTCTCTTCTAAATCCTCTAAGTCTGTGTACAGAGCAGCAAGCATAGCTTTCAACTACACTATCATGTCAGCTTTGCGTTCGAAGAATGTGTCAAGGATGACCCACATCGTTTCGGGCCAACACTAGCTCTTCACTCCCATCCCGAGCGAGGCTGCGGATTCGCAGGAACGAAGAGCGTAGTGTCGACGCTGACTGTAGGGAAGACTGGAGATCCCGCTGAACTTCATGATATGGGTCGGTCGACATGGTGCGAGAGAAATTATGAATGCAACGGGTGGCACTTGGCACCCAACCTGAACGTAAGGAGCACGTGATTACGATCTAGTTTGGGTAAGTACCCCTAGTACTAGGCCGGTAGTGCTTGGAACTCACAGGTACCGTGCCTACTAGGGTCCAGTACTCGAGAGCGTGATGTCTTACTACATGCCGGAAATTCACTTTCTTGGTTTCCTTGGTCCGACTCTGCAGTCCCCACATTGGAGGCCTGGACATTATACTTCTTGAAAAAGCAGATCTAGACCTAGCCTGGAACGTCCTGGAGCGCTCTGGATTGCATTTCGAATTCATTGGTAGCAAATTGTGGAAACCCCTCAGCTGCGCCAGTCTTATCTTTATATAAAGGCAAAAGAGCCTTCTCCTGCACTTTCATCTTCAAGTTACAACCTTCACCATGTCGAACATTCCAAAGACACAAATCGCTGCAGTCGTACCGTCTCATGGAGCTGCTCTTGAAATAAGGAAGGATTACCCAGTCAAACAACCTTCTGAGCTTGCCCCGGGAGAATGCCTCGTCAAATTATTCTGCACTGGAGTCTGTCATACAGATTTGCATGCCAGCAAAGATGATTGGCCACTTCACGCCAATACACCTCTAGTTGGCGGGCATGAAGGTATAGGGGAGATCATTGCCATTGGGGCAAACACCAGCGACTGTCCAGTGAAGCTTGGTGATCGTGTCGGAATCAAGTGGCTTGCGTACTCTTGCCTAAATTGCGAGCAATGCCGCAATGGACGAGAGCAAAGTGAGTTCAAAGCCGTTCCAATTTTGAATTGGATGATGCTTAATTTCACATTCAGACTGTTCGAAAGCAAAGTTGAGCGGGTTCACTACGGATGGCACATTCGCGCAGTACACAGTATGTTAACCTCTAGGTTTTCTAAATGTGTCGCTGACTTCGTTAGGTTTCCTACGTACATCATGTTACTCCTATTCCCAAAAATCTTGACAGCAACGCTGCAGCCTCGATACTTTGTGCGGTAAGGTTATAGCTTTATTAATCGACCGTAATTCACTCGCATACTGTATGAAGGGACTTACCGTATACAGGGCCCTCAAATACAGCAATGCAAAGATTGGCGAATGGGTTGTCTTGCCTGGTGCAGGCGGTGGCCTCGGACACTTGGGTCTGTTTCTCTTCTGTAATTGATATCAATGATTAGACCACTGAATTCTCGAATAGCGGTTCAATACGCGGCGGCCATGGGCCTCCGTGTTGTAGCGATAGGTATCTAATCCCATTCATAATTGAGAGGAGACTGACATCGTTGCATTCAGATACAGGTCTTGAGAAGAAGAAACTGTGCTTGGAGCTTGGAGCTGAAAAATGGATTGATTTCAGGGAGGCAAAAGACATCGTCCAGGCTGTGCGAGAAGCGTGTGATGGCGATGGAGCACACTGCGCTATCGTCACCACTGCAGATGCATCGGGTTATGCGCAAGCTGTCGATTACCTTCGACCTGGGGGAACGCTGATGGCAGTAGGGCTGCCGGGTGAAGCAAAGCTCGAGGCATCAATCTTTTTCACCGTATTCAAGGTGGGTTCTACGAAGAAGTATTTGACTTTTGTTCATTCAAGAATTTTCGCAGAGCATTAACATCATTGGTTCATATGTTGGTAATCGTCAGGATGCCGTCGAAGCTCTGGATATCGCATCGAGAGGTAGAGTAGTCGTGAGGTGTGAGTACAAGGGTCTCTCTGAGCTCAAAGAGTAAGTGGATTCAAGTTGCGACGGTAGTGACACATAGCTGAATATGATTTACAGTGCATATGACGCACTCCAGCAAGGCAAAGTAGCAGGGAGAATCGTCCTGGAGATGCCGAAGTGAACACCTGATGTACTTGTAAGATAATTGTGGAGTTTAAGCCAAGCCAAGCGCATATTATGTATTATTAAACTCATGTTGCCCGTTTAAGTCCTCCTTGTGAACACCAGGGGAAGGCGGGTTGGTCTAAACAGCCATCAACATTTTATCTTACAGGAGCAGAAGTTCAACGTACGCCAGAGTGAGTATGCTTTGTGCGTCCAATACTCTCGCCTTGCGCTGCTCATATGTTTCGCCAACAAATTGTGGCTCGTCCTTAATCGAAATGGTATATCGCGAAAGTAAAAGAGTGAGAACAGCTGCTCCCTCGGTTTCCGAGAACCTGAACAAATTCAAATGGATGATCAAGAATGCTGACAATATGCTCACTTTCTTCCTACACATCCTCTATAACCTTCATTGGTATGGGCGTCTTTAGGTACGTTCTGAGCGAAATATCAAGACACTTACCACCACTGAAGGGAAGGAATGCATCTCGGTTCCAGTCACCCATGAATCGTTCGGGTTTGAACGTGAATGGATCTTCCCAGTACTTAGCTGCGATCATGCGCCAGGTCGTTATTGCGTCTCTTTGCATTTGGCAAATATCTTACGGTTGTAGTGAAGCCCAACTATGTCCAGTGTAAGACCCAATCCTTTAGGCACGACGACCGTTTTCATCGTCCCGTTCACGTCTGTGAGGGTGAAGGTCGTGTCTTCGGCACTCGTCTTCGGCACAGTGCAAACCTGCACCTGAAGTTAACAAAATTGCTCAAAATAATTCGCTCCACCAACATACAGGGGGGAACATCCTCAGTGCTTCGTTGAACACGCTATCACGATGTCAGCTCATACCCCGGCCGATTTGGAGGCAAACTGACGCAGAAGAGTAGGCCAATGACTGCATGTCATCATAAGTCTGTCGAAAACATTGTGAGTCTGGCTGCATAGCTGTTTATAATTCAGGGGTCCGTACAGGAATTCTTCCATCAGGCAGTACGCGCTTGATGTGTTGGTACATTTCTTCTTGCTTATCGGGATGTAAAGCCAATAGTGCGAACGCAAAAGAAAATGTATGGGCTGTCGTCTGTGAGTTGTCAGCGTGAGACAAAAGTATCTGAAGGGATGTAGTATACCTCGTGTCCCGCGACCAAAAATATGAAGATATTGCCTGTGGGACAATGTTGCCATGTTCTGCTACAGAGTCAACAATTGTGGCTTACCAATTAATTCGCTGTCGCTTAGCTTTACTTCACCCTTCGATAAATTCTCATCGTCATTTGCTGCCAACAAACTAGATAATAGGTCGTGATTATGTTCGTGCTGGGATTCCTGCCGTTCATGAATCATTTCTGTAAGGTATTGCTACAAAAGAGGGTCATTAAGAGTGTCAAGTGTTCGGCCACAATTATGGTACAGACATGTAATTCATCGAAGGCAAGCCTTGCATGCCTTAAACGTTTAGTGAGTCCCATGGCCCATCTCGGTACTAAAAATTTAAGGGTGAGGTCCTGTGTCACTGTGTGGAGAGCATCTTTGAAAGTCAGCTGGTGTCCGAGTGGGACCATGGCGTCCTCTTTCCAGGATATAGGACGGCCAAAGCCTACAACGAGTTCGCTATATCAGCAGCTACTTATTGATAATGCCAACTATGCTCACCTGCAGCCCCGATCACGAACAGGGCGATCTAGTGATCCGAATGAAATCCAAGAAGTACAAAGGATGCGTCAAGAGCGCTCACTGGCAAGGTCAAATCCACGGAGTGATTGACAACCACTTCTTCTTGTCCAGCCCACATTGTATCAAAAAGGTCAAGCATGATCTGTATCGTTGCATCCCAGACCAATCTATTGTTCCTCTTTAGGCTGTAAGTTAGGAAGCTATGTTGTGTGCATCGCCATCTGTTACTAACTTCTGAAAACGCAGGTGCGACGATCTTGCGGTAACGCTTCCATTCGTTGCCTTCGGAAGCAACAATGTTTTCGCCAAAGAATGTTAATATGGTGTATTGGCCAAGAGGTTTCGGGAAGCGTCCTCCACGAGACCAAACAATGTCCTTCGATATGATTAAGTAATTATCAGGTTTTCGAGGCCGTAATAGATGGACATACCTTAATCACATTGATGTCTGCTATGAACAGCGATCCCATTGCTTTCGGCCAGTATGCCGCCTGAAACATTGGCCTCTGATATACCACGGTGTTGCAATCAACTTACAGCAGAAACCACATCAAGACCCCTCTCCGCAAAGGCTTTCGAAATTTTCGTTAACCAGTGAAGCTGAACCAACATGAAAAAGGTTCGACGTACGGGCGTGTTTCGACAGCCAAGAATGATCGTGACCTAAGGTCAACAAGGGGATCGGGGGAAACAAGTTTCCGAGCACAGTCGAGGAACTAAGCATTGTTCTGTAACCTGGAAGGTGACTGTGGCAAGAGAATTAGTTCTATGCAAGTAATTTGATAAGCTGGTCAACTCACTGAATACTTGCCAATAGTCGCCGGAAATCCAAGAAGAGCTGGAAGGCACGCAGTGCAGATACCGAACCCACTAATATTGCAAGGGTCTGCAACGACAAACCAGTAACGATCATGCTTGTGGGGGCGTTAAGAGTGAAGACGTCGTGAGCACACAATGCATTATTCTGTATATTTGCAGCTCTAATATACACCGCCGCGTGGCTCAGACCGGGCCCCCATCCGACGGATGACAAAGATCACTGCGGAAGTAGACCCAGGTGGTGGGAAGTCGCAAACCGCAGGCACTTTGGCAGATGCCACCGGAGCAGATATATATGGATCGAGTCCGTCGACAGGTGTGTGCAACAACAAGGATCGAGACATGGAGTGGCCCAGATAAGGACAGCAGGTTGCATGAGCACTAAATTAGTACATTGGGACTACATCGGTCGCCCCAACTATTCTTGAATCTCCACCACAACCCACTTGCGCGTCAGCAAATTAAAGATGCTTCCGAAAATCAAAGTCATGAGCGTACAGCTGAGGATAATGACGTTATAGGGCATGCTGAAATCTGGGGTTGGGAGGTCAACAAGGAGTGTCGGGGTATAAATTCTCTCCCAATCACAACTCGAACAAATGTCGTGAGACAATTGAGGGAGTGGGAAAAATACAGCCCCCGGTAGATCCCAACCTCTCATCGCATCAGGTGGATGTTCAGTGTATTTCAGAAAGGCTTTGTTGACCTCCATAGAAATTTTGAGCGTGGTCTTTGGTGGAATTGTGAGGACAGCCTGCAACATCGAGGGAGAGAGGCGGTCATTGGATTGTAACGAAGGTGGATGATATTTTAGTCCTGAAAGTAAGTCGCCTAAATACAAAAGATGATCAGCAAAACAATCTTCTTCTGGACATTAGTCATACTCCGTAATTGTGAGTTTATTTCGACTTTCAGAGTGTGCATCCACAGCGTGAGGAGTGCAGGCATCATCTCCAAATAACCTGCCGATACCTCCTGAGGAGAATTGTTGGTCACAGAAACAGATAGAACTCCTCGTGTTTGCGTTGTACCATGAATTGTTCGCTTCACGCTGAGCGGGGAGACCGGTGTCAATGGTGGCAGTGCTGCATTGACAAATCACGGTGAGCTGGTTGTACGGACAGTGAGGGACTTACGATAGTGGAAGCTATGTTCACTCGGCCAATGCATGCCAATGTTGAGCGGGATTGTGAAATTAGATGCTTTGACACATTATCGATTCAGATTTATTGCAGGGAAATACCTGTACAACGCACAGGAGGATAAGCCATAAATGGCTAAACCATCGACATAGGTGGCATTTTCAGGAGTGATTTTGTGGTCCTCCTCTTCCGGAAGAATAACAGTGACAGAACTGGAGTTCGCTACCGGGCATGATCGTTCAATGGTGCGATCAAATAGTGATTGAAGATTCCAGTCTATCAACATTATCAACGAGGGTTATATCATCAATCGGATACTGGCTCACCTCGTCTCTTCCCTGCGCTGGTCCGCACTGGATTGAATACCGCTTGCAAGGTTAGTTTTAATTCCACACCAGCGTCTTCTTTCCAAATCACGTGTATCCCCATACCATGCCAGTCCGCATCAAACACCTTCTGAGGATTGAGAAGTGCGGCAAGTCCTGCACGGCTCTTGCACGGAAGTAGCTTCAAGAAGGGTGTTAAATTCTCCGTGCAAACGTTCTCTGAAGGAAGTGAGGCGTGCCGAAGTTCGTGTGGGGCAAAAGTAGGAGTAGACCCAGACAAAGGGAAGGCGACTGTCGGTGACAATGTTCGTCTGGAATCTAGTGACCCAAGAGAAGCGCAAAAGAGTCCTGAAAGTGCGTTTCGAAGACCAGACCATCGTTCATCCACTCTAGCAAATTGAATGAGTGAATAGGACCATAGCTATTCGTAGAGCATACACACGTTGTTACTTCACTAGCGCCCATCCAAGCCCATAGCTCAGCTCCAGTTCCAACGCCAGCTTCGTGAGGATGCCCCCAGTTATCATAATTCCATTTTCCAGCATTAAGAGTCAGATGCAGCTCAGTGATCGCGTACTCGCGTAGGATTTGACCAAGGGTCAGCGGGAACAGGGCATAGTGCTGGGCTGCACGGCTTGTGTATTTCAGGAGTGAAAGATAGCGATGGTAGACTCACACTCATCAAGTTGTTCTAATGCCTTCGGATTACGTGGAACTGCACCCTCTAGAACAGTCACAAAAGAGAATGTCGTCGATACTCGCCCATCTCTGAGTGGTTGTATGCGGAGATCTTCCCTATAATTTTCCCCTCGATATAGACCAAGGGATGGAGTAAGCAGGCAAGCCAAGAGAATCCAGACTGAGGCGCGACGCATTGGTCTACAACTTCGAAAAGCCGAAGGAGTGTAAGCTGACTGCTTACTATACGCTTATCTCATCATATCCCACGTGACCTATCCCCTTATATTCTGCGATTCTTGTACTGTTGAAGACAGACTCGGGTCTCCTACCTACCACATACTCATTAGTACAACGCTCTAAGAATCCACAGTTTCGTCCTGTTACCTTTGTCCGATCTGCTTAGTGTTCCTTGTCATTTCCCGGACAGGGTTCCACTTTTTTTTTAACAGAAACGAAACCTGTTTGGTTTATCTTATCTTAAAAACGCCTACCCTTCAACCCGCCGGGCTACCCGCCCACATCCTGACCTGTCAAGCTGCCTTCCAAACGAAGACAGCCTACCGTCTCTACACCTCTGACCACGAGACATCGTGCGAAGAACCTTGAACATCGTCCTCTCCCCGAACCGTCTCTATCCCCCCTGACACCGATATCCCCAAACGTCACACCCGCTGCTCGAACCACCCTAACGAAGAGATATTACGACTCTTCATCAGGATCTGAATCAGACCAGACGCATATACTACCATATCGTTATCGCAAGATGACAAAATCCGCAACCGTAGAACAGTCCGCGCCCAACAAGCCACCCAAGCTTACCGCGGGTGAAATAACCCCACAAGTCGCCTGCGACTGGGAAACTGCATGCGAAACTTACTTCCTCCACAAAGCTGTCGCAGCTGCTGACCAAGTCAAGATGATAGCGTCTGGGATGACTGATCCACGCTTACGCACTTGGTATCTCAACCAGCGAGCAACCCTCGACGCAGGAATGTTCAAGGACTACATGAAAGCCCTCAGAAACGCCTGGCTCGAAAGCCATTGGGCTAACAAACTGCGAAAGAAGGTCTTAGGTTCGCAACAAGGCAACCGAACCTTCTACGAGTGGGCTCTAGATCTACAAAACCAGAACGCGCTATTATACGGAGACTCCATGCATCTCTCTGACACTCGCTTACGGAGTCAACTCGAGGCTAACGTCTGCGACGAACTGACGATTCCTATTCTCAGAGCGAAACTCGCAGACAACCTTACGCTTAAGGAGTGGATCGAGGAAGTCAAACACCTCGATGACGAACGTCTCGAGGACTTAGCTTCTCACAGAAAGATCGCCGAGGAGCTCCATAAGTCGTCAAAGCGCAACACCACCTCCACAAGCAAAACATCTTCCTCCTCTAAAACGTACAACTCTTCCTCGCCCCGTCTAGGATCCTTGACAGAAAACGAACGCGCCCTGTTAATGAAGCACAAGGGTTGTTTCAAATGCAGAAAGTTCTATGTCTCTCACCAATCCAAAGACTGCACCGACGGCGCGCCAGATGCATCTTCGTACAAAATTCTCACCGAATCCGACGCTAACGCAGCCAAGCCCAAGACAAAGGCCGTAGCCGCTGTCGCACCGGTGGGAGCTGTGATGCCGTCGTCCGTTCTCGACGACGGATCAGACTCTGAAGATGATATGTGCGTAGCCCCTCTTGAAACCGCCCACCTTTTGTGGCCATGTCTATTGACAGGCCCTTCTTCTGAAACTCCTGAACGTGTTGACGCCTTGATTGACCATGGCTCACACTTAGTTCTGATTGACGAAAGCGTCGTCAAAAGGCTCGGCCTTCGCACTCGCAAACTGCATACAAAAATAGAAGCGAATTCCGCGTTTATGGACAATTCTTGTTCTCCTTTCTCATTTTCTGAATATGTTATCCTGTCTCCGTCTTCTGTTAATCTTGACTGGACTTCACGCGCTATACGCGCTATTATCGCACCGAATCTTGCAGTTCCCCTCCTCCTCGGAGGACCCTTCTTATCACACAATTGTCTTGTTATAGATCACGAATACCGCACATGTATTGCCAAGAACTCCGACTACGACCTCTTGAACCCCCCCCCAGTACAAACCTCGCGTGACCGTCCACATCCCTACTCACCATGACATCAAGCGTATTCGAAAAACTGTCGTCAAAGAACTCAAAAACGTCCTTGACAAACGACACGATGATACACACTCGGTATCCGAAACGCCAAATGTAGTGGGACTACTTCGGAAGCGTATTGAGACTCTTGCGTTCATTGAAGCTAACAAAGAGCATCTAGAACGACTGGATAAAGAAATGCGTCGAAAATACGAGGATCGATTCCCCGATGACATCCCACATATCGACGAATTGCCAACCGATGTCGTTCATCGCATTAAGTTAAAAGATCCAAACACTATCATCCAATGCCGACGTTACAACACACCTCGCAAGTACCGCGAAGCATGGGACACACTGCTTAACCAACACATAGCCGCAGGACGTCTCCGCCCATCGTCTAGCTCGTTTGTTTCTCCCGCTTTCCTCATCCCCAAAAAGGACCCTACCGCACTGCCGCGGTGGGTAAACGACTACCGCGCATTAAACGCCAATACGGTCCCGGACAACCACCCACTGCCTCGAATCGACGAGATTCTGAGGGACTGCGCCAAAGGTAAAATCTTCGGAAAAATAGACATGACAAACTCCTTTTTTCAGACTCGTATACACCCGGATGACATTAAGTATACCGCCATCGACACGCCAAAAGGCCTGCATGAATGGACAGTAATGCCACAGGGAGGGAGGAATGCTCCCGCAACGCACCAAAGGCGAATGTTCATCGCGTTACGCGGTCTCATCGGAAAAATCTGTCACGCTTACCTAGACGACATTATTATATGGTCACAGACGGTCGCTGAACACGCCAAGAACGTAAAGTTAGTGCTAGATGCCCTACGAAAAGCATCCCTCTTCTGCTCGCCCAAGAAAACATCACTCTTCTGCACGGAAATTGACTTTCTGGGTCACCGCATTTCCGCATCTGGAATCGAAGCAGACGCCTCGAAGGCCAAAAGAATCCTCGACTGGCCCGTACCGAGATCAACTAGTGATGTTCCGGCCCGGCTTCAAGCCCCAGGCCAGCCAAAGCCGGGCCTGATTGAGCCGGGCCAGGCCAAGGCCCAGGTGACGGCCTGACCAGGGCTTTGGCCTAGGCTTCAATTTTGCAAAGCCTAAGCCACCGGCCCAAGCCGCGGCTTAGAATTATGTAAGTACTGCGCAGGAGCCTCATTGTCGAATGTTATTTTGGTCATTATCTTGCTTCTCTAGTTCTCGCTTCTTAGTCCATCATACTGTAGGGTATGTCAGAATGACGCGGTGAGTCGCCATTGTTCTTCTTTCAAAGCTCCCGCTAATACTCACACCGGTGACGGAAAAACAGACATCACCCGCCGTATCATATTGCACTGTCACTTTCAGCAATCTATGCGCCTCTCAGGTCCTACTTCGTGCTGCAGCTTCGTGAGCTTGATGGATTCTTGAACAAGTTTCAGTCGTTTATAAATGGTATGTGTGCGTATTTTATCTGTGTAGCTACCTGCAATGACTGGCACAGTTCTCACTGATGGCGAGGACGAGCCATGTGTTGTGCGTCCCGTACGCAAAATCAAACCCACCGCTGCCCTCCTTCAACACTCAGAAAAAGCAGCTCTTCCCTCCCAAACAAAAGCCATTAACGATTTCCGTGCAGCTGAGGCTGCCAAGCGCGCTTCAGAGGTTTCTCGACCTGCCGCACTCACAGCGCCTGTACCAGCCACACAATTAGCGCCTCCCCCATCCAACAAACGCGTGCGCCCTGATGATGCCCCTGATGCCTATTGCACTACAATATATAATGTTGCACTGATAGCAATAGAGCCGCGGCTTCGTTTGGCTCAAGCCGTGGCTTTTGGCCGGCTTCGGCTCATGGCCTTGGCTTGAATTATGGTGAGCCAGAGCCCCCTCAGGCCAAGCCTATATTGGCGCATGCTTCCTGCCCCACATGGATCGTCTTCTTGCGCCCATGCGTATTGCCTTCTTGAACTTCTTCCACGTGCGTCATACGCCTTCTGCGCGACTCTCCATACGTACCGTTGTTATATCACCATCGTCACATTCCGCATCAGCCGCATCAGTCATGTCACCTTACGATACTGTAAGGAAGGCTTCGCCTTTGGCACCAGACGCCCGCGGCATCTATAGAATCAACGACTCTGACTCCGTTTGTTCTCTTCTCCGTTTCACTCTCTCTCTCTTCACATTCTCACGTCCCTTTTATCCATATCTACTACGTCTTACGTCTCATCGCGTTTCCCTTATTTCTCTCTTATCTCTATCTTTCCCTTTGTCTCTAATACTGATCCCTTTATCCTTTCATCTCAAACATATGCTAGTTCCCTTACCATCTCCTTGCCATTCTTACACGCCACTCGTATGTTTCGCCACTCTGATCAATTCCTATATAAACCCTGTACTTTCACTTAGAGAATCATCGAATTACCATCCGTTTAGACTCTGACATCTTTCCACTCCGAACTCGCAATCCGATCCGAACTTAACTGATTTCCACCATCGTCGACTCGCAAACCAAACACATCCCCATCAGTATTCCCCTAACGAACTCAAACGCAGCCTTTCATATTGGAGCCCACCGCGAGGGGAATCAACAGAAACCCCACACTCAAGATTCCTAAGTATATTCATCCTAACGCTCAACTTGCACTTGAAAACGCGGCTCGCACACCTAACCTGGCACCAAAACGCTCCCGGCTACCCGTATCAGCCAAAAAGCACGCCACCCGCGCAGCAACCAAGGATCCCATATCCACAGAAACCCCTGAACCAGCACTACGTTCCCCAATCCGTCGTCGATTCAGCACTCAACAAATAGACTCAACTCTGCATCTCGCCTCTCCCCTGTCTCCTGTCACCGAAAACAACGTGTTGAGCCTTGCTCCACAATCACCACCGATTCTTCAACCCGCCATCTTTCCTACATCAACCATCCGTACGCAAGCCGACTCGCCTCATCCCACAAGACCCGCTACTCCAACAGTACCATCCACCCCGCACAACTCTCTTACCAATACCTCACAGACACCCGCCCTCGCAATGTCAAACACACCGAAAGGCATCAGTGCCATGCCAGCACCCACCTCAAACAAAGCGCCATCCTTCAATGGCGAAACGTCCGAATTACTAGACTTCTTTGAACTTTTCGAAGACTTAGCACAGGCTTGTGGTCTCACTAGTGCGGAACAGTGCAAGCTAATCGTTAGATACGTCGAACCATCAACAAAACACTTCTGGGTCACCCTCACGGGGTACGAGAGCAGAGACTTCACCGTTTTCAAGGACAGCATCCTCGAGCAATACCCTGGTGCTGAAAAGGGACTTCGCTATTCTATCAGGCATCTCGAACGGATCGTCCTGAACAGTGCTGAAAACGACATCTCAACGGAAACAGAGCTCCTTCAGTACTATAGACAGTTTCGTCCAGTCGCTCATTGGCTCATCAATAACGGCAAAATCACACCTCGAGAACGGGACCGCTACTTCTGGCAGGGGCTCCCTCCCGCTACTCGACGAGCCATTGACAGACGACTCGAGGTTCAAGACCCAAAAGCTTACTCCCGCACTGAAGCTACGGATTTCGAGACTGTATTGAAGGCGGGACGATTTGTGTTCTCGGACGACGCGTTCGATACAGACTTGAATGACCCTATCGCTACTCGACTACGTTCAATACGTGACTCTCGTTCCACTCCCAGCAAAACTAAGTCAACCACGCCGCAGCCTTGGGATTCAGATGACGAAGACGAAGACAGGAAGAAGGATGCTAAACGGGAGGTACAGACCAAGCGAGTAACTTTCACCCCTCAACAGCCGGTCAAGTCAACTATCGACGAGGTCGAAGAACTCGCCCGCAAGATGCACGGCTTAGACATCGCGGACGTCGCTTATTCAGGCTGCTACACTCGCCTCGTCTGCCTTGCACCGGCAGCAGCGCAGGCATGGACTCCTCCTCGTACCCGCCAGCAGAACCAAGGAACCACCAACTCTCAGTATCATCCAATGTCAAACAGACCGCAAAATGATTACTGCTTCTTCTGCGGCCAGGGCCATATCGTTCGTAATTGCCCTACAGCCTCAGATTATATTCGACAGGGACGTATCATACGGGAAAATGGTTACCTTTTCTTCCCAGATCACTCCCGTATCCGACGGAACGGGAACGAAACAATCCAGCAAGCCGTCGACGCACGTAACACATCCGCAGCATCATCTTCTACCCCTGCAACTGGATCAAACCTTACCCCCCTCACAGGCAACGCTAAGCACGAACCAACCGTCAGCTCTAACGCGTTCATTTCAGAGAGCTACTTCCTTCAATGCGCACCTGTGGCTGAAACGCACGCTATCGCAGTTACTATTGAAGAAGAGGAAGAGTCAGCTAACGTGCTTGCGGTCACTCGCTCAAAGACTAAGGAGAAGAAGGTCGTCACGGATCATGAACCTCAGCCCATACACTCAGCAAACGAACCGTCTCCCAAGAATGTCGACAAGCAGCTCATCCGGCTGGACGACAAGAAGACTCCCGCCTTCACATACGAGTCAAAGGCAGCTTCTCCGGATGCTACGCAACGCGTATACCGAAACATTCTTGATATGGTGGTGCCAAACCTGACCGTCGCTGACTTATTAGCTATTAGTCCTGAGCTTCGCCGTGAAACTATAGAGCATTGTCGCACTCAGAGGATTCCCACTCCCACCTCCGTCGTTTCAGCATCCCTTACAAACTCCACACCACCGCACATAGAACACGCTACCCCATTACGAGAACTCAAGGTTACTTTGAACGGAATTCACGCGGAACTCGGCCTACTCGACGAGGGTTCAGAAATCGTTGTCATACGCGAAGATATATGGAGGAAGACGCAAGCACCACGCAACGAACAAATCCGCATGAGGATGCAAACAGCGAACGGAGGAGCGCAAGACATGGGCGGCTGCGTCGAGATGCTTGAAATCGACGTAGAAGGCATCAAAACGTGGGCACATGCATATGTAGTCCCCGACGCACCCTATCGACTCCTCTTGGGAAGACCCTGGCAACGCTTGGTTAAACTATCGAAAGAAGAGACCAACGACCAAGTCCTCATCACAATACGCGATCCTCTCAATGCCAGCAACACTCGTACCTGTCACACATCCCCGCGACCATGGCCTCAAGGCTCATTCTCCGCCACCACAGCGGTTCTCTGTACAACGCCGACTATCACCCAAACATCCGCCTTGTCCCAGAAGCTATCCTCGGCACTCGTACATCAGCCGTTTCGTCCCCATCTCACCGCCACTTCTTTCACAGAGCACTTGCTCAAAACTTGTTTCGATTACGACACGACAAGGCACGTTCTCGCCTACAAGAAGGTCTCCAACAAAGTCAAACCTGTCGCAACCACTATGCCGTCCCATGCTCGTATCACCTGTCGATTCCCCGAAGACCCCCTTCTATCACTCCCTCACGTCTCTCCAACTCCTCCAGAATTCACCCCAGGAACTCGCCTGACCCAAGAACGCATGACTACCCTGGGAGTATTCTCTAACGATTTCCTTTGGCCTGAAGAACAGAAATTGGTAGCGCATGTCTTAATGAATAACGAAACAGCACTCGCCTGGGATGAATCGGAGAAGGGCAGGTTTAGGGACGACTATTTCCCTCCCGTAATCATTCCAACCATTGAGCACACCCCATGGGCACATAGGCAGCCACCCATTCCGCCGGGGATCAAGGACGAGGTTATCAAACTGATACAGTCTAAGATTGCATCAGGCGTCTATGAATCCTCTAATTCATCCTATCAATCCAGGTGGTTTTGTGTCGCGAAGAAAAGCGGCGCGGTGCGCATAGTCCATGACCTGCAACAACTCAATTCGGTCACCGTGAAGGACGCCGCTACTATGCCGTATGTCGAGCATTTTGCAGAACAATCCGCCGGACGCGCTGTATACTCTATGATGGATTTGTTTGTCGGTTTCGATCATAGAGCGCTCGCCGAAGAATCTAGGGACATCACTACCTTCCAGACCCCACTCGGCACCTTTCGACTCACTGTTCTCCCTCAAGGCTGGACAGACTCACCCGCAGTCTTCCAGAATGACGTCGCCTTTATATTGCAAAATGAAATCGAGATCGCACCGAACTTCCAAGATGATGTCAACGTTCTCGGCCCTCGCACCCGATACGAACAATCGGATGGAACTTACGAATTATCACCCGGCAACCCCCGTATACGATGATTCATCTGGGAACACTGCTTAGACACCAACCGCATCCTCCATCGTCTCAAACACGCCGGGGCCACCGTATCAGCCAGCAAATTGTTCATTTGCGTCCCTGAAGTTACTGTAGTAGGACAACGCTGCACATACAACGGACGGCTCCCCGACGACTCAAAAGTGTCCAAAATCACTCATTGGCCACCCTGCGCCTCAAAATCCGAAGTTCGCGGGTTCCTAGGCACCACCGGGACAGTACGCAACTGGATCAAAGATTACGCAGCCATCGCCCATCCACTCACCAACCTCACTCGCAACAACACCCCGTTCGTTTGGACTGACGCTGCACAACACGCCATGGATACCCTCAAGCTCGCAGTTACTAAGTCCCCCGCTATTCGCCCGATTGATTATCACTCAGCCAACCCCGTCATCCTGTCCGTCGACTCTTCATACATCGCTTGCGGATACATTCTACTCCAACTCGACGACGAAGGAAGACGTCGTCCCTCACGTTTCGGATCCATCACGTGGAATGAACGGGAATCACGATACTCCCAAGCAAAGTTAGAGTTATATGGTTTGTTTCGGGCACTTCGAGCTGCTAAGGTTTGGCTCGTTGGGGTTAAACACCTCGTTGTCGAGGTAGACGCTAAATACATCAAGGGGATGTTGAACAAGCCCGACATACAACCCAACGCCGCTATGAATCGATGGATAGCGGGCATTCTTACGTTTGATTTCACTCTCAAGCACGTTCCAGGCACCAAACATCAAGGACCCGATGGGTTATCTCGTAGACGACACGCTCCCGAAGATGACGAAGAAGACGAAGAAGGTTCAGAAGATGTAGAGGATTGGATTGACGAGATTTTGGGCTGCGGCTTATGGGTCGCAAAAGACTTGGATCGGGGGCATCTTGAAATGATGAGCCGAGCAACAGTCCTGTTTAATACAGAAACTTCGCTCACATCTGATCTCGATATTCCTTCCAACGATGCTTCCCGGGCGCGCGACGAGGAACTACGTGTCCTTAAGGATTATCTTACGACGCTTGCTTTCACTCCTGACATTCCTACTTCCCAGCGCCCTCGCATCCTCAAGCAAGCTCATCAATTCTTCGCCCGCGGCAATCGCCTTTGGCGCAAAGACTCAGCAGGACGACACCAGATTGTTCTATTCGCACCCGATCGCACGCGTATTCTGCAAGAAACACATGATCGTCTCGGACACAAAGGATTCTATCCTACTCGACGAACCATAGCCGACCGATTCTGGTGGCCCTCATTGGACAAAGACGTCGCCTGGTACATCAAGACGTGTCACCAGTGCCAACTCCGATCCGTCGAGAAAGTCGTTATTCCCCCCATCGTTGCTATCCCTGCCCCCCTTTTTCGCAAAGCATTCGCTGACTCAATGTTCATGCCGACCTCGCATGGTTTCACTCACATAGTTCAAGCACGTTGTTCACTCTCGAACTGGCCAGAATGGCGCATGTTGCGCAGCGAGACAGGTCGCACAATCGGCTCCTTCATCTTCGAAGAAATTTTGTGCTGTTGGGGAGGTCTAGAGGAAATTGTTACTGACAATGGCACCCCATTCGTTGCTGCCCTCAATTGGCTCTCCGAGAAGTACCATATCAATCATATTCGGATCTCTGCGTATAACTCAAAAGCTAATGGACTCGTCGAACGATCGCACCGTACCATCAGAGACTCCATCGTCAAGGCCTGCAATGGTGATGTCACCAAGTGGCCAGCACTCACACCACACGTTTTCTGGGCCGACAGAGTCACCACTCGTAAGACCACGGGTCACACCCCCTTCTTCCTCGCACACGGCATAGAACCCTTACTCCCGTTCGACATCACCGAAGCGACCTTTCTGCTTCCCGATATCTCCTCTACCATCTCCACTACCGAACTCCTCTCCCTTCGCGCACAACAGCTTGACAAACGAGACGAAGACTTGAGGCGAGCCCACGATCGACTAGTACGCAGCCGCTTCGCGTCAATCAAAGATTTCGAGCGTCGTTACGCAAATACTATACATGATTACGACTTTAAGCCCGGATCGCTCGTACTAGTCCTCAACAAAAAGATAGAAGCCGCCTCAAACACCAAATGCAAGCCCCGCTATTTCGGTCCTATGCTAGTCGTGTCCCGATCCCAGGGAGGATCATACCAGCTCGCAGAAATCGACGGCACCGTGTCTCGCCTCAAATTTGCCGCGTTCAGACTCATCCCATATTACCCGCGCTCCACTTCAACTCTCGAAGTCACACAACTCATTCACCCTACGGACCTGGTCGGAGACGAGCACTAGACAGTTGTAACGGGTCAACCGAGGACGGTTGAATTTTTAAGTTGGGGGGGGATGTAAGGAAGGCTTCACCTTTGGCACCAGACGACCGCGGCATCTATAGAATCAACGACTCCGACTCCGTTTGTTCTCTTCTCCGTTTCACTCTCTCTCTCTTCACATTCTC
>JRHT02000119.1:80430-114505 GCA_011800875.2 Suillus brevipes Sb2 | reverse complement strand
ACTGCCGACGCTCTCTACTCCACTACCGTCCTAAAGCGGGTTGACGTTTCGTCTTTAAGGGTCACTCATTAAATGGATTGAAAACGCACAAGCTTTACTGACCATAACGGATCCCGTCCTAACATAGGAGCTCTGTCCGGTCGAGAAGTTTCGTTCCAGTACAGGGCTAGTTTCAACCACGGTAACGGCAGAACCAGTTAATGGAACTACATACAATCAAGCTTGTTCGATACCGATCATACTCGAATGGCCACTGACTTTCCTGTTTCCTCTCAACAACTGGTGTTAAGGCGGACAGTTCTGCCTCTACAGTTTCAAGTTCGCTTCCCCTACACGAGTGAAACTACCTCTAGTCAGACTCCTGCCGCCGTCACACCTAAAGTCGAAAACGAACCTGACCTGTAAACTCCTTCAACTACGAATGTAAGCTTCTGATAAAGGTTTTCAGAAACTTATGGAGCTGAGACATTTCCAACCACTACATTTCCCCTTCCGATGTCTGTTACCCCGTAGACTTACCCACAATTAAAGTTTTCTCTTGGCGTCCGACTCACAGCGTGGACTCGGGAAGGGTTGACCGTTTGTAGAGCTTGCCATGTTTCCGTCTTCGTTACGGGGTGAAGTTGTCTGTTTATAAAAATAGCCACTCAGTAATTATTTAAGCAGGATTTAAAAGATTAGTCACATACGTGTTACTATCCATAGGCCTTTAAGTATGGACTCGTATGAATACGTGCGACCCTGGGTCTGTACCAGTAATAGCTATATCGACTACTGTCGCTACTGCCACTGCTGCCGCTACTGTTGCTGGTATTTGTTCTCATACCGGACCCCGAATTTTAGCTTCTGCTACATAAGTGAGTTCAAGGTTTCTAACCAATCAGAGTGCACGTGTGAGAGCTCGCGTCGCGACACAAATTTTAAGTAACACAATGAATGAAGTCACGCAGGTTTTGCGGGTTACGTTGCACCTTGGGCAGTTCTTGGTCGGGTCTTCTTTTACGCACCTTCATTCATGATGGTAAATTAACATACCCTTGTGATGACTGTGTATTATAAATTTTAGTCGAGTACCTGCCGGGTAACGTAGCTTTTGCCCCTTGTTCACAGTAGTTGTATTCTGACTACCTTGTCCAGCTCGTCGAGCGAGCGATTGCTTGAATATAGCTGTCACTCCAGCTCGTTCCTTTGCAGTAGTGACTGCTGGTAGCTCAGCCACCGGCAGTACAGGTGGTTGAGGTCGCGGATGTTTGCTCTTCCCATGCAAACATTCAGCGCAAAGCTCTTTTTGGCCAACTGGAATATTGGTGGGTGCCGAGTACTCTTCACAATAGCAGGGTACTGATTCATCAGGATTGCCCTTGCAAAATGCTGGCTTTGGCATTCTAAGTGAGATGGAGGAGAGGACCGGAACACAAATTAGTCGGCGAGGTGCGGAATTTGTATACAATGGTCCTGGGTCCCTCCGAATTTTGTCAAGTACTACTTAAGCGACTCGAAAAAATTCATTTGCTTCAAAGTGATCAAGAACGCTAGATGCCTGAGCCCATAATGTTGAGCGAGTTCTCCAGATAGGGTCAGCCAATGATATCTCCACATGATGCTCCCTCCGCCTTCCAACTCATAGGTATTCACTTGTGTTTTCGTCATACTCATCTTCACCCTCCCGTAAATTGTATCCCTCCGGTACAATACCCTCCATGACAACCGCCTCAAGTATTTCGAAGAACATACTTTCATCCTCTTCGTTCTGAAAAGGAGTATTGCTGTCTGGAACCTCTACAGCATCATGCTGGACATCATTTGCTTGTTCCTGCTCAATGCGGTCAATAATATCATCTTCGGCTGGTTCATCCGCCTCGTCACTTGGGTGGCCGGCACCTGTCTGATTTCGATGACGGACAACCTCCCGGCCATGAATACCATAATAGCGCTGCAGAACTGTAGGACAGATACCCTCGAACTCGTCTTCATAGATACCTAATGATGCCTGTCCTAGAAGGCGCATATCCTTCATAGCTATGAGATAACAATTCTGCACTACTGAATATTCACTGACCTGAGGGCTTCGATCCCTGGTATCAGAACCATGAATAGGATGCAAATTCCATTCTTGTTGAAATTGTCGACAATCATCATTGAGTGCATTTAAGAAGAGCACACTGAGGAGCCACAGATGCCCAGGCTTGTCAACATCGAGTTTATGAAGTCGTTCGAGCCTGGTAAAGAATCCCTGCCACCGGCGTACAAACTGTGTGCCTACTTCAACCCACAATCGTTCGATGCGAGAATTCCGTGTTGATCTAACATGCATTATTATTCAAGTAAATTTCTAGAGGACTCCACTTACGATCCCCATAGGAACGAGCCATGATTGTGACCATTTGTCGCAATCATGTGTGTGGCAACCTGAATGTTCTCGCCGCCACGATCTCCACGAATACGAGATGGGATGCCATATTCATCCTTTGCGTCGATGAATAAATCCAACACAGTTGATGCACGATTATTTGTGCTGACTCGTAGTGCTGTTATCTGTTGGTGCGTAAGGTGTATTGTCACTTTTATAAATTAATTGACTTACAGTGCGACAATACCCGTCAATGAAACCATGGATGACGAAGCCCCATCGAATGAGCTTGTGATGACCATCTACATGCCATAGTGCATTTGGTCGAGCGACTCGGTATTTTCGTCTTCTGGTAACACGTCGTTCTCTCAGCCTTTGTCCCAGCCTGTCAACTCTGCGCAGGGACTGCCAAATGCGATGCTGCTGAACTCGAAAACCTTGGCGTCGAAGGAAGCCAACAAGGTACCGGAATCCTGATTCTGGTTTACTTTCTTTGAAAGTCCTCACAAGTTGATCGAGATCAGCATCACTAATTACTGTAAAGTGTTTTTCTAGGCCATGTTGACGAATAAATTTCCACAGAGTAGTGCGGGACACTTGGAGGATTCGTGCGAGATCTGGCAGCATGATGTGGTGTTGGTTAGATAGGGCTTTACTGACGAAATCGAAGTTAATGATTTTCTTCCGACGCCCAAGTCGACATTGCTGATGGCCCAGAGTCACAAGCTCCGGGATTATCACATTTGCCCGTCCAGCATTTCCCCTGGATTGAAGTATATTTAGATAGCAGAGTGTCAGGCAAGTGAAAGACTTACACATGAAGATTTCCGCTGATATCCTTGAGCATTGCGGCTACCTCCCCAATAAGCCTAGCACATACTAGTAGCCAGTCATGCAGAAGCTGGTAATCAGCAGGACTTGTATCACTTTCAATGGCTTCGAGCAAAGGTAGGGCCTCTGTGGACAGTGCATCATAGTGGTACGCCACTCTGGTTGGTTCTGCGTCATTTGACCGAAGTATTCTAATTGCAGCATTGTATATATTGCTGATGATACCCTCCGCAGTATAGACATTTTGTGGCCATCGATTTTCGTGTTCTGGTAGAGCTGGAAGATCCATGGTTGGTGAATAGAGGTGATAAAGCGGTACACTACATTTATGTCCTTTGTGCTCCGACTTGAATTCAAACTTCAATTGCAGACCATCATGTTTGGGGCCCCAAGTCTTCTTAGGTTTCGACACCGCCGTTTCTATATACTCGATGGTACTCATATTTTCTTGGTCAGATGTTTTCATTTGACAATACTGTAGACTAACGGTCAAAATGCAGGTTGAAAATGCATTGTTCAAGGTCCATGCAACTCAATTATCGCGCACATCCATTGCGTTTGAGGAGATGTTTTCTGTTGGAAGTCAATTGCCGCTGACAGTAGGCATGGAAGGCTCAAGCGATGATCATCCAATTATCATTCCCGAACTCAGCATGAATATGTTTGAACTGTTCCTCTCAGTTGCATACAACAGGTAAGACAGTTCTTGAGGTACTGCATTTATTCTAAATGTAGGACTACGCAGTTGGAAACCCGAAGGTCCCACTCATGATGATGTCCTCGACCTTCTTCGTTTCAGCAACAAGTTCATGAGTCAAAAGGCTCATGATGTCGCCATCAATCACCTCCATGAACGTCGATTTCAACACAAACCATACGAACTTCTCGCACTCTGCCTTGAATTTTCAATTTCAAAGTTCTTTGTTCCCGCTTTTCGCCGTCTCGTCGAATTTCGCATCCGTGATATTCCAGGACCAGTGCGAAGGAGACTTGGGTTTGAAGTCTGGAATGCCTTCGTAGATCTAAAAGAACTTCTCGATGAGCATAACCGTATTGTTGCCTGCGAGGAGCCACCCATTGTCACGCATTCACCATACTGCACTGACAACACCGCATGTTTTATTGATTGGCGGCAACTATGGTGGAACTCGATGGCTCGTTTCCTCCTTGATGGCCGCAATCCTCAAAAATTCCATGAAGCTATCGAGCGCTTCCAGGAACTTGGGCCAGAAATTGGAAGGGTCAATCCGGAGTGCTGGAAAATGCTGCTTCAGACGGTGAAGAATGCAACAGCATTCTGTCTTGCTTTTGATCTCGTCGAGGAGACAGCTCAGCAGTTGTCGGCGGCCCTGATCACGGAGCCTGCCCCAATGTTGACGAAAGCCGAATTGGATACCTTGGGCTTGCCAAGCCGTGAAGAAATTTTGTAAACGGGACGGATATCCTCCGAGTCAATTCCTCGATCGTCATCTGATGACTTGGTTGGCGAGTCTGGTGAGACTCGGATGTTTGCCAGGGCTGCAGCGGCCCAATGATTCAAGCCAGTTTAGTTAGAACAATTGACTTAAAAATGCACCTGTAGTACTGAATGTGTTGCAATACTACAGTACATGTGTGTTGAACTACTGTGTGTGTGTCGTATGCGTGTGTGTGTGTGTGACTTAAGTGTGTGTACATTTTTGAACTGATCCAGCGCCATAGATCTGAGATTGGAATCCTTCCAATCGGACAAACATGGCAAGACAATAATCTACGAATTTGACGCGTCAACGCTTGAAACTGTCAGAACGTTAACTCCAATATTCGAAATTCGATTCTAGCGTACGCGACATACACCGAAGTCCTCTTAGATGCACGTGTGACATGTTGACAGGCGTGCGCATGAAGCCGTGTACGCAAGACCCGAGCTCTACTATATTATGTAGTGATCTACTAGAGGTGTGTGTTTCACATCAATAACTATCATTCCAGTCTGATGCAACTTATCGTCCTACTGCTAGGCGCCGCAGAACGCCAATACATGCTTCTCTCACACGAACCTGCACACCACAATCGACCTCGCGATCCCTCTGATGTTTGTCTATTTCTCTTCTTTATCCCGCATTCGATTCATCGCTCCTGTTGCAGTTCCTTGCCACATTGCCATTAACTCTCAGTCGCACTCGTGCGAACAGCTCTTCATTCCCTCCCTTGTCCGGTGGCAGGACCTTCTTCACTGATGTTCGATCGTCACTCAAGGGCAAGCAAAGGGCCCATGCACCACCAAAAATTGCAAATATTGTCGATGTGCCACTCGGACGAGCTACATATGTTCATCTATTTCAATTCCGTTGACGATCTTGAGGACGACGAAGAGAAAGTTCGTGATTCAGCCGCAGTGTTTCCTCCCAGGTATACTCAATCCATTTGTTCAAAAATTAATTCACTGATGTAGTCTTAAGGATTCAGTATGAAGACATCGAAATCACAACTTTGGCTAATCAGTCGCAGCCACAGGCAGGACCATCTTGCCTTGCAGTTCCTGATCGACACCTAGGCGCGCAGTCTTCCTGAATATTTCATTCATCGAGCAGTTCATCTAATGCATTGTTCTTATGGCTTCATGACACGTCTTAACCGTTCCTTTGTATGACAATCCTCGACGCTTACCATGTTCTGCATCACACAAATCATGTCCGAGACCACGACGCTCCGATATCGGTTTTGTGTTCTGTTCAATTCTCAAGTCTTTAGCACTTATAACCGATAAGCGACATCATCTACCTCGAGGCATTGGACCAACAGATCATGGTGTTGAACCCCTTCGAACATGTTGATGAACTTCTAGCCAAGAAATCGTATTCTGATCGTCCGGTGCCCATAATGCTGGGAGAGCTCATGGGCCTTGGCCAGGTATGTGCCATCCAGACGTTGGTGCTTTAACTTCGATCTTGATTCCATGGCCTATAGCTTTCCTTTACTTCGATATTGCACTGCATGGAAACACCAGAGAAAAATTTCTCATGTAGCTTTGGATCCCGATGCAATCAAAAGGATACAGCAGCCTGCAAGCGGAGGCCGTCATCATGTGTCTTGACAGTCTTGTCGAGAACCCGAGTAACTTCATGTCTCAGCTTCGGTTGTAAGTGGTGCACTTCGTATTAGCGACTCTCGACTGACAGACGGTAATTTAAGGGCTGCAGGCCATCTCTTTGATGCTCAGTTCAAGCACTCGCCCACAGGATTCAAGATCAAAATCGCCATGCATCTGCTGGTACGAAAGCCGGAAGCTCGTGAGTAGATATTCAACATCTCACAACCTACCTCTGAGCCAGTGTTGTTTTGCGATGTTCGTCTCAGATGTCTCAAGGTGGCCAAACTGGATATCAGACATCAACTTTGTGAAGTTTTTTCCGAGACTTGGCCAATATCTTCGACGTTCGAGCTCGGAACCTTGGCTATTCTGCTGCTCGACTGCTCCTATGACCCTCTCACGAATCACCCTGGTCGCCAGTACAACTCACACAAAGGTAAGACTCGGAACAACATCAACAATGATACTGAAGTCGCCTGCACCAGCGACGCAGGCGCTATACCCACGCGGTCCGCAGGTCTTCAATTATCGGCAACAACTGCCAGGGTGTCAAATATTGACATTCGAGTCGATGCCTGGACTGGTTGACATTAATATTGCTGTTCATGTTTACACATCTAATGTATCTTCCCCACCTTGGATATGCTTATCTGGATCTCGACTGCGCACAGGACGCCGTATAGTCAGTTCTGGGTGTTGTCCATGGGTGGAAGGCATCCTGTATCAGCATTTTGGTGGGGAGCTAATCGCCATGGTATCATCGAATGAGTAAGGTCAATCAAAAAGAAGATGCGAGACGTCTGACTGAAGATAAAGCATTAAGTGACTCACCTGAGTAGTCCCCAAAGCGAACTTGGGTGAAGATCGATTGCAACTCGATGGGATTGTAGAGTCTTGGATAGCCAGACACCCATAGAATCAAAGGGCGAACAAGATCGTCAAAACAGAGCCTCGAGAAGCGGTTATCAAACTGCAGATCGATGCAGAATAGCTGGCAGTGGACAGGAAATTCCAAGGGCTGTGCCGAACCAACGAGGTATACAGAAGAGCCAGAATAAAGATGTTTCTTTGGTCGAACACATTCTCGGTGACCGTGTGTACGCGAATTCGGGTGGATCTAAGTCGCATATCGAATTGTACCAAGCTCGTGGATTTGAACCGCCCATCGAAAACCAGTTTTAATTCGAAGCCAAGAAAATGGCAATTGATACAAATGATCGCACGAAATAGTGTTCAGTTAGGCGAACAGAAGGAGTCATTGAAGAGGAGATTGGCGAAGTACTTGACCAAATCGAAGACCAGGTTCGGCCAGATCAACTTGAACGACATTCAGAAAGAAGGCGAATATCGAAGCTAGGGTCGTAAGGTTCGTCGAGAAATGTAAGCTCGTTGATGGTCAACGATCAGGCCAGTCGAGCGAGTATCCAAAGCGATACTTGAAAGAGCAGAAGAAAGTCTGAACTCAAAGGTACTGCAGGAAAATTTCGAGGTAGATCCCAGAAAAAATGAGATCGTCCACAAGAGGGTCTGGAGAAGCAGAGATCGATATCGATTGGAAAGATTATCGGTTATGCGGGACTCGATATCCACTCGATTCCCCAAGCCATCGGGATTTTAGGCCAGTGGATGTGAAGTCCCGATGATCTGAAAGTATCTTCGCTCGAATCTAGGAAATTAAGTTGTCTTGGTAGCATGCTCGAGACTTGTGAAATCGCACAAGGTTTGTGTTGTCGATCGCAATGTTATATGCTGTCGAAGATATGAACGAGTGAAGCAAGTGGAAGAAGGTCAATTTGGACGATGGCTTTATATATACGAGAGAGCAATTGTAAGACATCCGAATACTGACGGAAACAGATGACTCATGGTCCATGATGATGCGAAATGATGTCATTTCGATCTTGACCAGATCAGCATCTAATGAGCACATATGTAAGGATGATAACCTGATTCATTCAAGTTTATGTTGCGGTGGGATCTCGAAGATGCACGAGTGACTGCAGATGGCGCAGAATGGATATATAGATGATCAGTAATGGAGGATACAGTAGTATGATGAATGTATACGAAGTTAGCTGCGACTGTGAGCACCACCAGAGTTCTTATTTGCTGCGCCATCCTGGGGAGGTATGTCATCGCGCTCCAAGCGCCATCGAGGAGGCATCCTCAGTCTGCCATGCGACCAACAAGAACAAAAGCAGAGGAACGCTTTGCACCAATGTACGTCTGGGAGCGAATCGACGTCAGCAGTGTCGTTTTCTTGCGGCACGGCACCCTGTTGGCTAGACGGATGTCGGGTGTCGTCTACTTTCTTGTAGTCCGGTAGTTTGGCAGCAGCAAGTCGCTGTAGGGCGATGAGCGAAAGGCACTAAGAAATAATAAAATGAACGTTACAGTGACTTTGCGGCCTGGCGCGACTTCGACGACTGGTGGGCCATGGCTGTGTCTGGGCACGAGGAAGGAAAGATGTTGTCGTAGGGATTGGACGACATTGTTCGAGGGTGGAGGTGGAGAACCTATTTCAAACTAGATACATACTCAGTCATACATTCCGATTTGGTATACAAATTGAAGACTGACCTGATGGAATCAAGTTGCGGGCTGAGCTGAGAGAGAGGATGGTAGGGGCGATGTAGCAGAGACCTGTTGTTTTCAATTTGTAGTCAATCGTCAAAGAACCGAAATATAAGAGTCATGACATACATCTAGGGGATCACGAGATTGATCCTTCCGACCAGGGCGTACTGAATTCGAGCGAGGAGAGAAGCGAAGGAATTTGCCGAGTCGAAGGAAAGAGGGTGGGTGCGAGTCATTTGAAGGCGGAGGTCTCGGTACTATAGGTATGGCGGATATGGGTGGTCTGCGGTGCCCAGCAGGAAGGCGAGTTGCATGAGACTGCGATAATATCAATGGGTGAGTGGTATCATGAGAGGATGAGATGCGCACATGGAGTAGACGATCAAGGTTTGCCTTTGTGCGTGCAATTTTCTGTAATGAAATGTTAGCGCAAGAACAGAACATGTTTGGGGAGAATGCGTACACGGGCCTGAGCAAGGACGTTGGGGGGAGTCTCGCAAATGCAGATCTTGTGATTATCTTTGCCGTATGTCGTGTAAGCTAGTTGGCGTGAGTTGGGTGAGAGGATAAGTCTATAAATATCCTGAACATGGAAGGAAGCGAGGAGCTGGCGGGACTCAAAAGCCCACAGTTTGATGGTGTTGTCCCAGGAAGCGCTAGCGAGGAGAGCGTCGTCAAATGAAAGTACTAGCCCGGAGATTAAATCGGTGTGCCCTTTGAAGGGAGTTCGGACAGTCTCCAATCACTGCGGAAACGACAAAATGACCGTATCCGGATTGAGTGTAGATAGAACAGTTAACCGTACACAAACTGGATAAAGGCAAGGTCATCTGTCTAGGTCCAGAACATGTATGAAAGGGTCCGCTATTCGAACCCTAACTGTACTGCAGTTAGATATAATAACCAATGTCTAGCTTGAGGTCCGTGAGACAAACCATACTCGAGGTCGTGTGTAGATAGGAATCAAATATATATATCCACAAGTATGGACAGAGTATAGATTGAGTATAGATTGAGTCTAGATTGCATGCAGATAGCAACAACAAAATGTATGGCGGATCCTCCTACGCACCAGCACCTCAATAAACCTGTAAATAAAAGATGCTTCTAGATGAACCCCACGTTGTCCCCGTCCTCCCGCTATGTTCCAGCACACGTTGGGCATCCAGCGCCGTCCAGACGGAGCCACAGGAGCACCTGCAGAACAACCTGTTAGTACAGCTCAGGGAGTTCAGAACGTAAATCCGCACCCAGTACCATCATCCCCGCTTGTTCCCAATGATCCTTTCATGGACACAGCGCCCGATAATCGCCACGGTGGTTTCAACACGTCAGGACTAGGTTTGTATGGTGAAGGACTTGGTGGAGGGCATGGCGGAGGGCATGGGATGTATGACTTTGGGGGATCTCAGCAGAATGCACCAGGATTAAATCAGATGCGTTCTCACCAATTCGACCAACCTCCTTCTGGTGGATACAATCCACATATGACACCATACAGCGATCCTGGCTCTCGGGGGCATTCAGTACCCCCCACTACGCCCATGATGGGCGACCATCCCGGTCTCCGAGGATACTCTGTTCCCCCGACCCCATCAATGCAACATACACCTATTACGCAACGCAACGACTCGATGAATCATATAATTCAAAGCAGCTTTCAGCAGTTACTCACTGAGATGAATAAAATCAACACTCGTCTCACAGGCGTCGAATCTTCCAGCCAGATCATCCTCAAAAACCAGAACGCATTGAACGAACATGTGCAGGAGGGCCAGAACATGTTGAAGGAGTTGCAGGAAAGCCTTGATGCGATGGCGGCGTCAGGTGTGGCCAAGAGCACGGCAGGCAAGAAGAACATATCCAATCAGCACCCTGCGTTAAAAGTAAGCAACGACACACCAAACATACTGCGTGCCACTGACCATGGTAGCCCATCATACAACCGATCTTTTTCGAGCTCTGTGGAATAGATATGAAAACTGCCCGCGCAGATCGAACAGAGCTGCTTGCAAAGAACTTACCTCTTGCAAACGGCGATGCCTATGAGACGGTGGACGGAATACAGGTGTGGAGGCCACATTGGGGGGGGAAAATTGATGATAAAGTAAATTCTTTATACATCGCAGAAGTGGTTCAGCGTGTATGGGACAACGAAACGGTATGGACCTAGTACTCACTGATGATCCCTGCTAACTCCCCTGCTAGTCGTTACGAAACGACGCTAAGAAAAAGGGAGAGATGAAGGATGAAGACTATGACCGCACCGTCATTAGCACAATTGCTAAATCATACTGGCGAAACCTCAGTCAGCAAATCTCTAGTCACGTATCGGCTGAGAAGACGGAGAAGCTTACCAATAAGCAAAAAAACGCTCGTCGTCGAGGAAGACGTCAAACTGTAAGTCATTTAATTGGGAACAGCGTAGATTGATGATCACTCACCAAATACACAAAATAGGCCGCAAATCGTCGTCGTGAAGCTGTTCCTGACTTCGAAAAATCCTATGGGCATCAAGGATCAGTAGCGCTAATTGATACAGATTATGGTTCTGATTATGTGTCATATGACGAGGGTGAACTGAGCCCTGACTCAGTAGAGCGCCGTAAGGACCAGAGTCAAGGCAAAGGAAGTCGAAAGGTCATAGGGTTGGAGTGGAGATCCTCAGCGGTAAGACTTCACATATTATCGGAACTCGACTTACAAACATGGTTGATAGTATATAACGTTCCTTCGGGTTCTAGATGAGATTCACAGGCGTAGGAAGTCTGGTGAGTTTAAAGGGGGGGAACAGGATGGACCTGCAGAACCGTCAGCCAAGCGCCGCAAGATAACGAAGCCAAAGGACATACATAAGACAACCTTCGAGGCCCATCCCTCGCAGATGAGCTCTCGTCTCCCAAAGTCAGGCAAATCAACAGTTCTGTTCAACACAATGGTAAATGCGGCATGGTTAGATGAACACAAGGAAGTGAAGGTAGTTGAAGGAGCGGAGTGGCTCAAGGATTTTAGCGGGAGCATTCACGAGGGAGACTTGGCGGCAGAGGACAAGAAGTATCTTGACGAGCTGGAGGAGTGGAACGCTGATGAAGAGGATAACGGGAATTAGCTTTGAACGCACTCACTCAATTTTGACACTATGAATACATGCGCCGTACATCTCTTGCAACAAAATTCACTGAATTGTGAAAAGTCAGTCGTCACAAATCATTCAGCAAACGAACGGAAACTTTCCCTAGTCAAGTCAATAGTTGCCCATACTTTTATCCCATCTGCGCCTATTGAGACTGTCGTGCGAGCGAGGTGTCCACGTATGCAATCAAGATCAATCAGACTAGGGAGTTGATTGTCCGACCCTTGATATTCTTCTAGTTGCCAAAGGCGGACGCCCACAGCAGCGCTGAAAATTAATCAGGACATGAAACACATCAAAAAATGAGGTAAATACTTACAAGTCTTCCCAACCTGCGCTTGACCCATGCCATGGCTTAAACCATCGCATACGGGCAAACCACATTGATTGACCAGCGAAGTAAATATCTTGGTCAAGCTGAAACACCTCAAGTACTTCCCCATAAGCTTCCCGACTCCCTTCACCTTGCAAGTCGGGCATAACGGCATGTACGAGAGATGAAGAGTTATAGCCAACCGTACGTGACGCATAATACCGCTTGCCTTTGATGACAACATAGTCAAAGAAAGTTGCCTCACGCCTGAGGGGGATACTGTGGGAGACGACAGGTCGGTCTGATCGGCAGTGTACAGGAGTGAGAGGTGAGCGGAAACAAAGTGTCTTGGCTAGTAGGCGGCACGTTTCCAGGCTCATCGAAGTTTTTTGACGCCTTGGGCTGAGCGCATAAACCTCCCCAGCTACACAAAATGAAAGAAGTCAGCTAAGTGTAAGAAGGAAGTGTTACTCACCATCAGCGTTGACCTCATCTAACTCTTTAGATAGAGCCGCAAGAGCCGCAACTGTCCCGCGTTCTTCGGCTGAAGCTTTGAGCATATGCTCTGCCACTTCACACGGCAGAGACTCGTTCGGCATGCGTAATAACGCATAAGTCTGGTATATGAACTGTCAGTCAATCAAATAAAGCTGCGAGAGACATACCAAGCGACTCGATTCGCATGTTCGGTGAAATTCTGTGAAGAACGTAGTCTCGAGTTCTCCATTTGCGTGGTTGTTCGTCTTGAAGGACTTGAGAACTTTATTAAGGCGCTCGAATAGAAACGTCCAGAAGTCATGGAGTGGTCCGAAGTTGCGCACAAAACTTGCGATGTGTGTAGCGTAATGGTGATTCGGTTTGATAACATTCGATCCGTAAAGCTAGATATCGAGCACAAATTAGTGAGCATGCCATAAGTGATACAGATTAACAAGACATCCCTTGAGTAATTCAGTCGCATATTGCCGGATAAGAGTATCTGCGGAGTCAATGTCTGCATCAGACAAAGTATGTCGCATCAAGATACGCAGGGCAGCAGAAAGCTTGAGGAAATTCGCAGGGTCATCCGGGTGAAGACCAAACTTGAGCTCGTCTTCACCCTCGTCACCTGCATCGGTTATCGGGGGAACTTCGTTGGGAGGAACAGTCGTATTAGTGAAAGTGGGCAGTGGTTCTGATTGAGCGTTCAAGTTGGAGGGAGGTGCCTCTGTTGCCTGTAGAATAGTTAAGTAAAGGAAATAAACACTGCAAATACTACATACCTTCTTGCGATACCTTGCTGCCTTTTTCTCTGCGGAGATACGAGCCTTCTCGGCCTTCTTCTCGGAAGAAAGTCGAACCTTTTCTGCTTGCTTCGCGGCAGCGGCTTTAAGTCTTGCGTCATTCTTCGCAGCGGCCTCCAATTCTTTCTCCTTGGCAATACGAGCCTTCTCAAGTGCGTAAGCTTCTTTACCTTGCTTTTTAGCTTCCTCGAGTGCCCTTCGATCCGTGATTTTCTTCTCAGCCTGACGACTCTTCTCCGTTTCGAGTCGCTCAATCTGTGCCACACGATCTTGCAGAATTTGGTCGCTCTCGGTGCTTGGGAGACAAGCAGTCCAGAGTTGAGGTATCTAAGATGATTGATGAGTTAGTACTTGTCTTTACGTAGAGTTAAAAAAACCCACAATGATGGGGCCGTAGACGGTCGAAAGTAAGAGCCATTGATCCGCTGTCAAGGATCCTCCGGAGGGCATTCCAATGTCGTTAGGAAGCTTGCCGCAAGAGCTCGGTAGAGTGAACTATGCGAGATATAAGGCATATGAAACAAGAAAATATGAACTTACGTTGGCGAGCATTTCGTGAAACGTAGTCAGCTCATGATTTGGACGAAGTACCTTCCCTTGCACCCAGATGTTGTAGAAATGAGTTTTGACAAGTCCTGTTGAGTCATAAGTGAGCAACGAATTGAGAAACTGAATAAAATGTACCAAGGAAGAGATTGTGCATAGGGTCGATCACGACCTGATTAACTAAATCAAAGTACGGGAGCCTTGCAAGCTGGGTGTAGCGTGTCGCAAAGTCTTTGACGAAGTTTTTGCGTGCGGTGGGTGTAGTTAGTTGTCGGTATCGTTCTCCTAATTCCCGCTGTTCCAGATTCGTGCGTTCCTTGAATGCTGGGATGCATAGTTAATGCATGCGTTAGAACTAAAAGCTTCGAAACTCACCATCCTTAACAAATGCTGCTGCTCGTGTTTTATCGGCTTGCGTGATCCAACAGGCTGTGCATAGATTAGTATGTGAATGCGATCCGAAGCCACCAATCTTGTGAGCGGCGGGCTTATCGCAAACAACGGCAACAAGGGCAACTCGAACAAGCCGGCCTTGATAAGAGTATAAGCTGATATTCCCGCAGATATCTAAATTACTCACCTTCTGGAAATGATTCTGTTGGTACCTTGATGCCATGCTTCCATAGGCGTAATAGATCTGAGATGATCGGTCGAAGGAAACGTTGAATTTGATCCGGGTTCTGTTCTTTCGGGCCTGGTAGGATGCTCGTACACATCAAGTTCGAGGTGCGATATCTAAAAGATGTGGGTCATCAAAAAATCAATAATTAGGTAGTACTACTCACCGGTACTCGGGGGGAAGGTTGCAGATCGAAAACGACGTGGGACACGATGAATGTGATGGTGCGATGTTACTGCGTATATACGAGAACCTAAAGAGTACTAGTGTGAGCGCATCGTGTAAGTAGAAATGTACCAGTACATATTACCAATCAATCCCTAGATTAATGCCTAGGCGGAGCTCTTTGTCTGGACCTTGAAGTTCGTTTGGACCGTTCGAAAAGAAAAGTCTCCCATTGGGCGCTTTAAGGTTCAAGCGGCACATATCCCCGTCAAATATATCTGTGTATCGACCAGGCGTTCGTGGTTTTGAACGCCAGCCATCAAGTGTTGCTTCGACTCCCGGAATCGTTAAGATGGACCGAATTTGCACCGACAGAGGGAGATATGGGTACTTAACATAAGGAATTTTATTCGCTCGCAGAAAACCACGCTTGGTAGTATCGGGTAGGAACAGAGGGATATTGCAAGTCATGCAGCTGTCTTGATCGTGTGTGGAACCTGCAGGTGGATATACCTCTCGGCATGTTGGGCAACAGGGAAGGATATAAATGGGGGTATCGAGCGCTAGCACACGCGTAGCTGACTGTAGGGTGCGGAACGGAGTCTCGAGCTGAGGAGATAAAAAGAGCAGTAAGCAACCTAAGATGGAGAGAAGCGCGTTACATGCTGCGCGAGGGAGGTGCCATTGCAAATGTAGCCACGTAGTGACCGCATATATGGTGAGGAGATGGGGCGGAATTGTTGACATGGCACGGTTCCCATGAGACATGAAAAAATCGTCATCGGGCTCGAAAGGGTCAGGGGAATCCTCATCGTTGTCCAGGAGTTGAATTAAATCTGTAGAGGTGTCGTCATCCATTATGGGTTCGTCGAGGTTCATATCAGCCATGTCCACGTCCACGTCCACGTCCACGTCCACGTCCACGTCCACGTCCATGTCTTCTTCCTCGTTAGTGTCCATCCCTCGCACTCCCTCATCCAATGCCTTCTCCAGTTCTCGTTCCATTGCACGCTGCTCCGGATCCTTGGGCATTGAATGGGCATGATACCGATTCAGGGGCTCCGCGCCAGCTGCGGTAATAGTATGATATGTATCGTAAAAGTCAACCGCATCGAGAAGTGCCTCGGGCGTATGAAAATTTGGGCCAAGATTCGGAAGAGCGCGACCGTGAATTTGAATATCTATGTCTTCCTGCGTGAGTACACCATGATCAAGCATTTCCTGCTCAACAGCACATGGAGAAACAGGAGGGGGGTCTGGAAAATCATAGACTGGTGCAACAAGAGCTGCAGGAACTGGATTTTCACGTGGTACAGGTTCCGGGTGAGTGATCTTGTGGGGAAAGATGCGTCCAGAGTGGATGGTGCTCTGTGACTTCCTGCGAAGATCGGCTCGTTCGTGAGATTTCTTGGTGTGAACGGCTACAAGTGTACCACTGCACTTGTGAGTATCACAGTAGCATCTGGCTGAGTGGGCCATGGTTGTTGTTTAAATCAGTTGGATGGTGATAACAGCCTGCGCGACGCGACAAAGCATGTCACGTTCTTCATATCACATGACTTTTTCGTACCAGTACCATCTCAGTGATCTCACCACACATGCAAAACATGCACAATTTAATCTTGTCTTATGGACGCAATAGACACATACATGATAGGACTAGTATCTACGAGGGTTGTTTGAAAAGAGGGGGCTACCCGGTCGTTTGATGCCACTGGCAGCATTCACGATAGCCAAGGTCTACACAATAAACAAATAAACATCTAGAACCTAAATTAGCGAGCCACGAACCTTGTCTGCTGGACCAAGAGCCCCTTGATCTTCTTCGGACTCGGGCTCTGTCAAACTATCATCTATGTTTGTTGATGGAACAGGCAGGTTAGTTATGTTGGGAGTCGGGGGACGCGATATTACTTTACCAACGACATTGGATGGTTTCGCTGCGCTGGAAGACTGTTTCGACACGTCTGATGTAATAGAATACAAGTTAAATATTAATACCGTCGAGTATGAAGGACTAGTACTCACTTGTAGTTTTAATGGGAGAAACATCGATTCCCGGACCAATGAAGGTTCGCGAGAGTTGGGAAAGCCCTAGTAGAAACATATCAGCGATTCACGAGTACCAGTTGTGATGCTGGACATTAAGAGGCCATACCTGTTTCTCTTGGGGTGTCTTGGGGTTTCGTAGCCGTAGTCGACGGTACTATTTCGATTGTCTAACAAGAAGACACGTTAAAAATTTTACTCTGCGCGAAAAGACTTACTAGCGGGCCCGGAAAGTCTGGTTCAAATGTCACCCGTATGGTTTCCGGGTATTTGAGAGGCAGTTCTAGCCGTATGATGTTGCCGTGCATAGGTGTCGAGAAAAGACTTGACGAAGGTTTTGTGTGATTTGAGATTTGGGCTGCCGCAACGTCCAGATACATCTTTTGATCATATCTGTACGCCGGTTAGCGTCGAGGTTAATACACTACTTGGATATGTACAGTTTGGTGGTCAGCACGTGTGTCTGGAGTATAGTTTGGGTATGTTTACCTCGTGTTGCTTCTATCTGTTGATCCGGTTTTCTCTCAAGTGAAACATTTTCGACCATCAAACTCTGCACGTCTAGTTCGAGTACAGATAGACTACGACGTACGGACTGTGTACAGATAGGCGGCTCAACCAGATCCAGATAGGGTCTGGTCATTTTCTCGTTTCCGCAGTGAATGTCGATGCGTTGAATTCGTAGATAGTTGTGACATCGTCTTCCTCGGTGAAACTGAATGCGGCTATGATGTTGTGGTTGTTGTTTGTCCAGAATGCTAGCGAATTTGTGCCTAGTGGTCGATCAGATTCCCCAACCCTGACATCCAATTTCTGTAATTGGACATCCCAGACTTCAAGACACCGGCAACTCCACGACATGACTGCCAATTTCTTCGAATCGGGGGAGAATCGAACTGCGCCCACGTAATCTTCGCTCTTGAATGGACCGGCCACGAGTTTGCCGGTGTCCAAATTCCATATCCGCGCTGTTTTATCATCTGACCCGCTCGCGAGGTGCGTGTTGTCCGCGGAGATATCAACGCAGCTGATAGTCTGTGAGTGTCCTTCAAATGTTTTGACAATCCCCGTCTCAACCTCACAGACTTTCACCTCCGCCGTATTCCGATCTCCACCACCAGTGGCAACCCATCGGCCGTTCCTTGATACCGCCATTGCATATACAATCCGCTCGCAAACACTCAGTGCTTCCTCAATTTCCTTGCCCGTCTTCAAATCCCATTGCCGAGCGGTCTTGTCATTAGATCCGCTGATTATTCGCTGGCCATCTGGAAAATAGGATATGGATTGAATGATTTCTTGGTGACCCTTCAAAGTTATCGATGGTTTCAAAATCAATTTCGTACTGGTCGCCTTTGTCGATGCGGAGGCCATGGCTGCGTCTACGTGAAGTAGTGTGTGCAAGGTAATCTTGAGAAGCGTTCAAAGGTGAGCTTTCCCTTTGTCACGACTGACGCTGGCCGGTATTCGATGAGACGCCCTCTGGTCAAGCCAAACGTCAGCTCATCCGCGCTGGAAATACAGATCAGATTTTGGTGTTACCTAGAGGTTATTAGCGAAAAATCCGAAGAGCGTCGAGTCCTGTAAGGTGAGTGCAATTATTGACCTTAGGCGACGCTGCCTTGAATATATATACCCTAACACCGTGACGCCCCCTCTGCATGGCAGCTGTGCATTGCACCCTAAATTTTTCCACGCATCGCATTTGCTTCTCACAGCTATTTGCATCACAGCCTAGAGTCACTGCCACGACTAAAGTGTCAGTCTGAAAGATGGGCGACAAGGCATTTATTGTTTTTCGTCATTCGGTTTCGGCTTGGACCGTGTATCAAGCGCTCACCCACAGGATTCAGGATTGAAACTGCCACACATCCATCAGTAAATTCATGAGTCCGTGACACTGTAGTCGTGGGAACTATAGCAGGACTTAATTCTGCTCCTGCTAAACATAGCTATCTATACCACGAGAAATTCTAGTTTTCGGTACATCATCATATATGTATGCAAATCTAGGCTACAACGAGGAGTCGCTGACAAGATTGCGACATTGCGACATCAAGGTCAGCAAGGGATCATTTACTGATTGCAACTGGTTTGTTAAACATGTTTATTTGTCATAATTAAATTGTCAATGACAAAGTTATTCATGCCTTTATCGTGCCAAGTAGCCCTAGCATTAGTTATCTAATATATATTAACATCGCAAGTTGTAACAATATTATGACACTGCACCATCTCAGCCTGAAAGTGAATGATAGACAATCTCGTCTGGGTTGTTGAGTATCTGCGTTTGCCGACTGGGTTGTTACACATGTTTATTTATTGTAATCAATATTTCCTATGTCAAAGCTATTTATCCCTCCATCGAGGGGAGTAGCACTAGCATTGGTCATCTAATATATGTTAACATCGCAAGTTGCGGCAATATCACAACACTGCGCCATCTTAGCCTGAAAGTGAATAATTGATAATTGTGTCTGGCTTGTTGAGTATTTGCGTTTTCCGTCATCCTAATGAGTACACGCCAGGAATCAAACGTTAATCAACCGACAATTTGAATTATTTTCCGAACAAATTCTGAGTCAGAGGATCAATTCTGAGGTGTGATATGCTGTTGGCTAAGAATCTTAGAGATTGTGACATTATTGTATCAGACATTCGAGCAGTAAATCTACGACGATATACACGAATAACAGTAAGTATGTGGTAACCATCGTTCAATCGTCAGTGGTAGGGAGACACGCAAGGTTCTAGTATCATACGGGGTTTCTGCCGAGGGACTTTCTGGCCCAGCTGAACATCTTGTTGCTCCAGCCTACTATTGACTCGAAGCTTGCGAAACCTTCCGTTCTCGAATCATATTCGGTTCAACGCGTGTGAAATTGAAGCGTAGTAGTATATACAAATACTAAGTTTAATGGAACGCACGACGCAAGCCTTCCAACATTTGTTTATACATCCAGCTATCATCTCCAGCGAACAAGTTGATGCGTTGTTGGAAGCCATCATGATCGCCCCTGTTTTCATCATTCAAAAAATCAACTGGAGTCCCATCTGGGTTCAAGTTTCCTCTGAGTCGCAGCAACGCCCACTTGCAAGTGATTGCTACAAGGGAGATGACGTTTCCAAGGCGGATTTCCCAGCCCGCTTGACCGAATAAGATATACCTGGTATATTGCAGGTTGACTATGAGGTATTCCAGAAATGCCTTGACTGCAGGGTGCCCAAACGGAACACGAAACGTCCGGATGGTCCCATCTGGCATTGTCATCTGGAATAAAACATCAACCATGAGGTAAACGTGAGTGGCGAGTGACTGACCTCGATAAATGTGTCAAGATAACAAAAATTCAACAGCAGGATATCGATCCTAGCGATCCGCGCTGCGACCATCTCCACCTTGCCAATCGACAGAGTGAACGACAGATTGTAAGCGGCAACTATGAAGATCTGGCCGAACTTCTGGAAATCGCCTTGGATCGTTTTAGTTGACCCCTTCAACCTGCCGACGTGACTTGTAGCCTCTCTCGAAAACCGCCATTTGCGGAAATCCGCTGTTTTTCTTTGTTAGAATAACGAGACCAATATACAATAGAAGCTACCTACTTTTCGGGCGATGAGCAATGGCAGCATCCATCGCACTTTTGGCCATTATCGCTGTATTTTCTACCGAAGGGAAAAGGCTTTGCTGAAACATGGAGCTAAACATCCGTGCTTGTGCATCGTCCTTCACCTTTTCCACTATGTACTCCGGGATTATTATTAATTTGGCTGGGCCAGGCCGATTACGTGGAGTGTCGCTCGGAGAACCGAGAAATGAAGTCCTTTGGGAGTTAAGGGTATATTGCGGATCTACGCTCCTGACGTGGCTCCACCTTTCAATTGAACTCGCTTGGGAAGTGTGAACAGGGGAGAGTGGTTCTTGGGCACCCATAGTGTGGTAGCTGCCCATAATGTGCGGCGGATCCAAGCTTACTTTCCGGCGTTTAGTACCCGTCTGTACTAATGACTGTACATTTGAGTTGTGCGGGACGTGATCGTGCCCTGAATTGTGAACATGAGCAGCAAAACATTACTGAAACACAACACTTACTATGATTGCTATGACTCAGGTGGTTGGCCGCTTGCTCTGAACCAGCCTGTTGACTATCAAGGTCCTGGGAGCCTGCCTGCCTGTGAGTAGCATTGTACTCTTGGAGCTGCGACTGCGGGCCAGGCAATGATGATGGTTGAAACACGAGTGGCCCTTGCGACTCCTGAAATTCAAGATGATCATCGTCTATGAGCGTCTGCAACTGCGACTGTACTGGAAAACTTACTACGTGGTGAAAATTCAGTCTCTGTGGCGAGTCCGGCCTTAGCTGTGATTGCGTTAGCGGTGCCTCATGGTCGAAATCACTGCCAATGGCAGGCAGCTGCGGCTGCAGTGAGGAACCGGACTCGGAACCCCCAGCTTGAAGTCGCGCCAGCGCAGAATCGAAATCAGAATCGAAATCCGGCTGTCGCTCCGAGTTTGGAAATGACACTGAGGGATCGAAGTGGCTACCGCCGCCCGCGGCAGGCGCCTGCAATGATTGCAATGACTGCGTGTTTGAACGCTGGACGTCATCTGAGTCATTGATCGCTAGATGGTAAACGGTTAAAACGACGTAAATGACTGACAACAACTCCAGCTTACCGTGGTTCTGAGTGTTGCTGCCGCCAACGGGTAGGCCAACTTCAAACAGCGTCGATTGCTGCACTGACACCAGTTCGGACTCCAGACTATTAAGCCAATGTTCTGGCAATGGACTCGGACTCAGTGAAACTACCGGATGCTGCAACCTAGGACTAGGCCAGCCTGAGGGCTCCATACTATTGATTGATCTGCTACTGTAAGGCGACTAGTAAGGAATTCAGGTACTAGTAGCACCCACCTTTTGTGACTGGAACTCCGAGTCGGGGAGGAAGTTGAATGTGCTGATGACAGAAGGGGAAGCAGCCGCTGCAACGATTGCAGACTGCAGCTTCCAGAGGGTTTCTAATAGATGGCGATGGTTGATGCCAGCTGTTAAAGGGCCCATCCTAGTAGACGAATTTACTAGAAACTTAGTCGACGAGATTCAACCCTCACTTACCTCACCTACTCCTTCCTGGCCCCTGCCGGCCAATGGTCGGTTGGAAGCACGAGGTATAATACGAACTTTCTTATCTAACATAGCCGCAAAAGGCAGCAAAGTTAATTCCCGCTGGTGCTTTGAGGTAAACACCAAGTGTTTTGGGGTAGGATTTAAAATGGGTTGCATGATGATGTGCATCATGGTACAAGGCCAAGTTGAGCATGCACCGCTTTCGGATGAATTCCAGGCGATCATGCGATCAATGATCTCCGATAACTATCAGCGCTCGAAACGGTGGTTCAGCCGCGATCACGCATTGAAAAGGAAAGTCAGCTGGTTCACTGACCTGTACTGATACATAACACCCCCATTTGACGTCTACCTTCGAGATATCAATTTAAAGTTGGCCCGGGTGCTGCCCAAAACTGATCGTGTTCTAAATGGTTACAGTACGCGCATACTAATAATTCATAATGTATTCACATAACCGTGACTGATAAGTGTCCGGGTAACACAAACGTAGTTGGTTTTGTTTTACTACAATCGATCAGACCCGATACTAAGATATTTTGTCGTCGAGCGGGTTCGAGTCACCGATTAGCACATTCAATTGGTACAGTTAAAACTGACAATTTTTTCGCAATCTTCTTACACCAAGCTAGTAGTACTACTGACTAGCAAACGGGGTAAACGGTATTATCCGAGAATTACACAGGCAGGGAAGAATAAATTAAGGTTACATGAGGCGATTGGATGGAAAGGAAGGAACTCAGTCCGAAGGAAGACAAACATGTAACGCGACCTTTGCGGCTTTGCCACTGGAAAAAGGTCCAAGAACTATCTGACAACACGTGCGCATAGAAAACAATTTTTGCTCCAAGTCCAACGGTGATATCTGTTACACAAGATCAGCACAAACTTTATCATGAGAAGTCGGCGAGATAATTACTGCGGCTATGATCGAAGTTTGTGAAACTCCTCAACGATCTACCAATGGTCTTCGGAGTCATCCGAACCCGAACTTGAAGACGTGGCAGTGGCGTCTGAGTCTGCGTGAGCTACCGGCAAGCGAGCTTCAACAGCCTCACGGGGCGCGGAAGGATTAAAATGTACACGGGCAATGTCCTCAACGAGGTCTAGTTGCTTGTCTCCAATAGCGAATGACATCGCATCAGGGCCATATGCGGCCATACAGAAATCTATGCGATTTTGAAGCTCCTCCGTGGTACTGCTTGAAATCTCTTTAAGGGAAGTAGTCAAAGATTCTGAATTAGCAGCAGCATATGTTTCGCCGTCATCCTCCAGGGTCATGAGAAGGAATCTCTGGTGTTGTTCAAGGGCATGGATTTCCCAAGCCGTTGCGAGGGCACGTAAGCGCCTCCATTCAACGTCAGCCTGCTTCACAACTACAGCTTGAGCAATGGCCTCGGCAGACAGATGTTGCAAGCGACGTTCAAGTAGACCTTTGCCCTAGCACGAGGTATTTCAGTAGACAAATTGTGAATGTATATCAACTAACATACCTTCTGAGAGTCAGCCAAGGCCATAGACTGAGTGGGGCAAATTTGGCTTGCAGTGTAACGGCGCTCTAACGTGCTGGGCCCATCCCTCAGATAGGGTTTGCGCAGTGTTTTTGCGTGCCGCACATAATGCGATAGCTGCTCGATTATGGGGGGAGGGCTTGCAGGTGCATGTATACCACCATCATCGGATGAGTCATAGGCACTACCCGTGTCAGATATTGATAATGATCTTGCGCGGCGTCTGCTTCGTGAGATTCGGGCAGAGTCCCGACGACGACGAGCTGTCTTGATGGCACGAGTCGGAGCGCTATCTAGTTTGAGATTCCTTGAAACGCCAGTGGCATGGTACCCACACATAGGTCTGTGCTCAGACCTAGGAGGAAGAATAGACTGCATACTATGGTTGTAGAGAAACAGTTTTCTGTGAATCAGGTTGGGACCGTTGGTTCAAAAGACTGCGGTACGTTTATGTCATCCTTTTCATAGTACGTACTGAGTTTCAAAATTGCTGATCGGCCCTATGCATATAGTATCAGTCTAGACAGCGTGTTGGCGTGCGTATGAGTCACAGTATGACTCGGAATGCACTGAAGAATCTGTCGAGAACACCTTGAAATTGAATGGCACACGAAATCCTCGTTCTATACTTACAAAAGGAGTGCCAATTTGGGTTGATGAAACGTAAGTACCATATTCACTACTCACCCATTTCAATGGTAACACAAAAAGGAACATGATACCCAGCAGTTGGGATCAATCATTATCGCATACCACGCGGGCGGTGTTACATCGTCTAAGCCAATAGTTGTGATTGGAACATCGCTCCTTGGCAGATAGTTCGCTCCCTGTTGACCGTCAAGCTTCAAAGTTGCGACCGTGACGTTGCCAGTGAAGGTCGAAGCTCGGCTTCTTCAAGTTCAAGTTTGTAATCGTGTTTGCGGCGTGATCCATGAGGTCTTTGGACACTCTCTGGATCCTGTTCTTGGTTTTTTCAATGGTAATTTGCGGAGCTAGAGGTTGCTCTTGGGAGAGGGCAACAGACAATCGGGGACTAAATAGACATCGTGCAAGTTGCAATTTTTTCAAGAGGTCCAGCGTCTTAGCAAGTCAGAAGAGATTACAACGAGCCAGAGATGCAACTTTGACAAGTTTGCTTCCAAAGTTGTCGACAGACTCGGACGTATCACAAGTGAGTCATGAACAGCCGACTTACAATCCACCCGTTTCCTACTAACTTCTCGTGTCAACAGAGAATCTTACCAGCAGTTCGGAAGCCTAAGTATACAAAATTCGGGGCTCATCGTGGACCGACTACGTGCAACCCCCTGTTAAGGCCTGGCCCTAGTGCAGATCATACATCATTCGCTGCCCTTAGTCTCTCATCCTCCGAATCGCAGTCCCCCTTCAATGACTTAGACTTGGCAGAAAATGATGTTGATATTGCAATGAGCTTTTCGGATTGCTTACACCATTCCGCTGCTCCAGAGGAACCCGCGATTCATAGGAGACGCATCCCAAGGCCTTTCAATGATATTGAGGATTCGGACGAGCCCCTGAATCACTTCAATATTGTCCAAGTTGAAGCCCCGTCACTTCCAGCCAAATCCAGAATTCAGCGCGTACTTTTGACACTAAGAGACACTCTGCAGACCGCCTTTAACTCGTTTGGACTTGCGCGGCTATACCCTCGTCGTCCTTCTTTCGAGCCAAACAAATTCATCCCTTCCTCGTTACTTGCAAATTCGTGCCCGACAATTGTTCAAGGAATCAATTTCGCTTCGAAGGTCCTTCCGCCACCCTTTCCATTTCCTAATATCACCATTTATCGCCTGATGACCTGGATGAATTCAGGAAGCCACCAGAAATCGGAAAATGAGGTCCAGCGCCTCGTCAAAGATGTTATGCAGGCGGATGATTTCGACATCAAGCATCTAGAACAATTCTCGGTGAGGAGGAGCTTGCGGGAATTAGATAGGGATGAGGGCGGGGAGAAAATTTCTTTCCCTGATGATTGGATTGAGACAAGCGTCACTATTAACATCCCAACGAAGTCAAAGGAGGAAGACGCTAAGGCATACACCATCCCTGGATTCCATTATCGGCCACTTGTCGAAGTTATCCGTGCGGCATTTGCAGACGTTCAAGCAGGCGCATTCCATCTCTTGCCTTTCAAACGGTTATGGAAGGACCCTTTGGACGGCCATCAGGAACGATTATTTGATGAACTCTACGCCTCTGATGTCTGGCTGGAAGCTCAGGACAATCTCCAGAAGCTGCCAAAAGAACCCGGTTGTTCATTGGAACGCGTCATCGCGGGCCTCATGTTTTTCTCCGATGCAACTCACCTGGCAAACTTTGGAACCGCCAAGGCTTGGCCACTTTACCTTTATTTCGGAAATCTGACAAAGTACGCTCGATCTTTGCCTCAATCTGGCGCATGTCACTTAGTAGGATTTTTTCCTTCGGTGAGTCCTGGTTGCTTAGTACTTGTCTGCCGCAATTGACATCAATTTCCTTTGTCAGCTTCCTGACAGTGTCAAAGACATTCTGAGCGGCCTGACTCGCATATCGAAGACTGGTATGGCGTCGCTTCATACCCACTGCCGCAGGGAATTATTCCATTCGTGCTGGGAACATTTACTTGACGAAGACTTTATTCACGCATATCGCCACGGTATTGTTTTGAAGTGTGCCGACGGAGTGTTCAGGAGAGTGTTTCCCCGAATCTTCACGTATTCAGCGGACTATCCTGAGAAGTACGTGCCTGCTTTGCCTTGTTTTGAATTGTCGATCATGCATAAATACCTAGAGTTTTAATCGCGACTGTCAAGGATATGGGCGCATGTGCATGCCCTCGTTGTTTCACGCCAAAAAGTTTGTTCAGCTCTCTCGGTCTGCTCCAGGACATGAAAAATCGAGTTACCAAACTCAGAGTTTATACTATGATAAATGTCATCAGGGCGCGCGAGTTCATTTACAAGCGGGGCAATACTGTAGATGGTTCGAAGGTCCGACTCACCCTTGGAGAGGGTTCGTGGGTACCCACTGTAGTAAGCGCAAACGGTTCTTGACAATTAATAAACCGCTCACATCACATAATTGCAGAATAAATTTGTCGAGAAGCTTGGATCACTTGGCCTTGATCCATTTCGCATGCTTGTCGTAGACTTCATGCATGAATGCGAACTAGGCACCTGGAAGGCGTTGTTCACACACCTTATCAGGCTTCTCTACGCCCTTCCTACGGGCAGTCAACTGGTCGCTATTCTTGATAGTAGGTACGTGGAGTTCGTACAGAGCCCTGTTACATACCTATTAATCCCACTCTCAATTCCCTTTAGATTCCGCGAGGTTCCAACATTTGGTAATGGTGTCATCCGAAAATTTGCAAACAATACCTCAGAGATGAAGAAATTAGCGGCGCGCGACTTCGAAGACATATTACAGGTTCTTTTTAAACTATTCATTTTCTGTATGGTGCTCGCTGACGTGCTATTCATTGTTAGTGTGCTATTCCGGTTTTTGAAGGGTTATTTCCCCCCGACCACGATACAATCGTACAGACTCTGCTATATCGTTTTGCGCAGTGGCATGCGCTCGCCAAACTCAGAATTCACTCAGAATCTACTGTGAATTTTTTAGAAGAGACATTCAAGAAGCTCACTCAGATGTTGCGTAAGTTTCGGCGCGCCACCTGCGCTGCCTTCAGTACTACGGAGTTACCGAAAGAAAAAGCCGCTCGCCAACGAAAACTCGCCCAGCGCTCTGAAGGCAACCCTCCAGAATCAAGCGGGGCAAAGACAAAGACGTTTAATATGAACACTTATAAGTTTCACGCGATGGGAGATTATATGAGAACTATCAGGCTTTTTGGGAGCACGGATTCTTTTACAACTCAGATGGTACGTCACCATTGTATGCCTGTTATACATTCCAAGTTAATTTTGGCCAGGGAGAACTCGCCCATAGAGCCCTGAAGGCATTCTATCCGTTGACCAGCAAGTTGGACACCCCAGCACAGTTAGCCAAGCACGAGCGCAGGCGTCGGGTGCTTCGACGCGTGGCAGAAGCAGGAGGCGTGTCCACCTCTGATACTCAATCACCCGCAGATGCCTCCCCTTCTGTACCCTCCGTAAAACATCACTACATCGCGACGAACCAAAGCAATCCAGTCAATGTGTTCGCATTCATCGGAGAACATGATGATGACCCGGCCGTTAAGGTAGATGTGATATTGCAGTTTGAATATAATTAACAGTTTTCTCATTGTTCTTGTCAGAATTTCATGCCCAAACTAAAGGATCACATCCTTTACAGGCTGCGGAAGCTAGGCATCAGTCATTGCGACCACACCTTCACGGACGAAGAGCACAACTCTGTTATCATACCTAACAATACGATCTACTCGGTCCAGACGATGCAGGTGTATTACACTACGTATGACCTCAGGCGCGAGTACGACACCATCAACCCTAGAACACACGCCGATGTTATAGTGCTTTCGGGGGAGACGACACCTAGGCACCCATACTGGTATGCCCGCACATTGGGTATCTATCACGTCGAAACATGGCTTAACGATGGGGGTCCACCTGTGAAACAGCACCTTGAGCTTCTCTGGGTCAGATGGTTGGCACCGCTGCAGGAACATCGATCCGGAATAAAGCATGCCCGTCTTCCGAAGGTCGCGTTTGTAGAGGAGGCGGACCCTGACGCATTCGGGTTTCTCGATCCAAACCAGATAGTTCGAGGAACACACTTAATTCCTGCATTTGCTTCAGGACGCGGTATAAGCTCACTTCGCCACGGAAAATCTTGGTCGCGTCCTGGGGGGGAGCTTGATGACTGGGAAGCGTTTTATGTCGGAATGTGAGTGCAGAATCCCCTTACGGCGCACCAAGCTTCAACCTACAGCCAGATTCCTTGATCGCGACATGTTCATGCGCTACACTTACTTTGGTGTCGGACACCCGGTAGCGCAGCGAAGAATAACCAGAGATTGTCTTGGCTCTGATTTAGTGGCACCAGTCAACGCGATGGATGTTGTGAGGGAGGATGATGCGGACCAAGACGAGGTTGACGTGAATCATGAAGCATATGGTGATGGAGAAGAAGAGGGCGATAATGAGATTAATGATGAGGAGCTGGAAGATGAGGAGCTGGAAGATGAGGAGCTGGAAGATGAGGAGGAGCCGGAAGATGAGGAGGAGCTGGAAGATGAAGACGAGGGGGAGGAAGAAGAAGGGGAGGAGGATGAGGACCCGTTCGATGACCACCTCTCTTTCTGAATGCAATCCCCCTGTTGGTGTCTTCCATTTGCATGTTCTGCCGCTACCAATATTCAATCTGATCTTTCGGCAAACAAAATAAATTGAAACATATGCTGAGTGGTATAGGCAGTCTCAGCGAAAGTAGGACAAGTATTGAGATCCCGGGCCCGAAGTACATATTCGACTGAGTTGCGATGATCACCTTACACGATATATATGTACCATGCATCGATATCGTGAGCTTGGAAAACGGACCCACATGATACAGAAGCCTCGTAGTGGACCCGACTCCAATCATCGTGGGAAGGAAATGCGATCCCAGGGTCATGCCTATCGAGTCAATGCACCCGATTAAACCAAACATTGATCTGGCGTATGCTGTGTGTGGAGCCCTGTGCACATATTATATATTTCTTAGTTGTAATAGCCCATCTCTACGTAGCGTGATCATGATATTAAAACTCGCAAACCAGCCTGAGCGCCAGTCCCGATGGGCTTCACATATTCGATGATGTGATCGAGGGCCGAAAAAAAGAAGCTGCCAAACAGCAACCAAACAACAGAAACTCAACTTCCGCCCTTTGTCAGTGGGATCGATTCACAGGCATCGTCATGATTGCGCGGTCACGGCCTTCTGGTCTTGAGCTGAAGATCTCTTCGCTCCTGCCAACCGTACTTTGGCATTTGGATGGTTTAAGGCCGTCTGGCCTCGCTAGCTGGAGTTTCTACTCCCACCAATCTCCGAGTCATGTACAGAATTGTGCGGTCAAGGTCTTCTGGTCCTCGAGCTGAAGATCTCTTCGCTCTCGCCAACCGTACTTTAGCATTTGGATGGGTCAAGGCCGTCTGGCCTCGCTAGCTGGAGTTTCTGCTCCCACCCATCTCCAAGCCATGTACAGCAAAATTACAGATGTTGACACTATCCTTTACCACTTGGTTCTGTCAACCACTGGATCTTCACGCATGTTAGCTTTCAAACAAGGTACCTTCAGCTGGTATGTAGAATGGCGTTATATTCTCTTCGTGCTCATCTTCGTGCGCGAGACCAAAGGTATGACCTGGAGCAGCTCGACCATGTGTTCGATGTCCACCTTGTCACGCACGCTGCATAGTGACCTGCGGCAGGTGCCCTTCTACTTCAAGAAGTTCGCGTTGTTTGAAAATCGTGGCCCCAAGCAGCTCTTTGAGTTGGAGAGCGAGAGCTAGGTGAAGGAGGGTCTGGAGAAGGCAAACATACGAGCTAAGTTGTGACGTTGTGATGGTGGCCAGCGCTTTGCTCATCTTCCTCTTAGACGGAAAGCATGCATTTATTACTCGCAGGAGTTGGCTGGCACCTTTGTGCTCATTGCGGGGCACGATCTATACCGCTAGTCTCTCAGTCTGCCAGGTAACAACGTGGACCCTCAAGTTCAAGAACGACTGTTGTACTTAGCCGAATTGACGTCCGTGATCCAAGTCTCATTGCCAACATAGGGCTTATTTCTGACACCCGCATATTTTCCACTCTGACCGTTGCTACTTACACCCAATGAGTGTATCAACTGATTGTTTTCGTTTTGTGCAATGTAATTTAGGTTTGCCGAAAGGATACCAGTCAACGCAAAGCCCAACCCATCGGGGAAGTACTGTAGTCGTTGGTTGGAGCATGGTCGGATTTAGCATGTGCCTTGAAGTGGCGCGGTGGATAAGATGTTGGAGTGGTTTCGGGCTGCTGAACGGTTATTATATCGTTATTTACTGCCCACATATCTGATCGCGAGGTAAGTCTGGGAGGTTGTTGACTTCTTGTGCTCGACTTCACTAAATTTTATGCAGGCAACAGGGGAGGGTGCCGCAAAAATGCTCGTCCATCCTCTTTGTGGACACCCTTGTCCTGGGCAATCTCGTGAGATAAACACTTTGCGGCTCGGCTAAATCACACGATCCTGCACTGGGCATCTTCAGGAGACAGACAATGGCGCAACAATTCTTGCGTCCATCCAGCTCAATAATTCAGCAGCCAAAGCCCCCGTCAACACATCGACAATCAGACAATGAAGTCGGAAATGGAACGACAGGCGCATTTGTTAGGAACAAAGTTGCCAAGGGAAGCACAGGTTGCCATGAAGATGCATCCTCAGACAATTGAAGGCATACGGGGTCACGAGCATTGCTGCGCTTACTCAACAATGCAACAGTCTATCGCGCATGCGAAGGTAGACGTCAAATGGGGGGTGTTATGTATCAGTACAGGTCAGTGAACCAGCTGACTTTCCTTTTCAATGCGTGATCGCGGCTGAACCACCGTTTCGAGCGCTGATAGTTATCGGAGATCATTGATCGCGTGATCGCCTGGAATTCGTCCGAAAGCGGTGCATGCTCAACTTGGCCTTGTACCATGCACATCATCATGCAACCCATTTTAAATTCTACCCCAAAACCCTTGGTGTTTACCTAGGTACGTTGTATTTTTTTGTTTTTTTTGCACGTATTGACTATCTTCGAGGGTTCTACGGATCTGGAGCACATTCAGATCATCCACAAGGTTGGAAGCAAACTCAGGCTCAACAAGGGACACAGCCTATCTTGCTTGTCTCACGAGCGTACTCCTTGGATGTCATTCGTGACAAAAATCATTGCGGTGAACTCGTCCAAAGGAATTAGGGGGAAATGCATTTAGCTTCCGTTGAGAGATATTCCGAGCCCGAGTCCTCGCAAATAATACTGACTATGACGCGAGCGACCTTGTATCAACTTGCCTACAAGGCGCTAGAGGTACGCAGTGTACACTATCCAATGTCAACGCTAATAAGAGGGAACAGAATCTTGCTGTGAATGCAGGTACTTATCTTATTCTCAAGATCTGCTAGTGACTCCTTGCGTTCTAGGTGGACTTGAATATCCAGTCTGACCACAACGTCGTTATCCGTATAGGTTGCATACAGGCCTTCAGAAGCGGGTGGACCGTTTGCGTCATGCGAGATGTCATACAGCCGTTTACGCTCGAAGGTGACTTACAATACCGCGAAATTGTCTTCGACTTCGGAACGCCGGACAAATTCGCCAAACACACTCGGTCGATGAAGAAACTACCAAGTCAAGCATCTATGAAGGTATGGACGTGTCGAGATATTTGTATTCACCCACTCAGAGACCGTTCGAGGTGACATCTGGGGGGTTTTTGAAGACGAGCCGAAGGGAAGAAACAGAGCGGCAAACCAGGGCGTACCTGTTGCCTATGCAGTCAACGATGTAAGTCGACATCCCAGTCCTTTTTACAGCATGTAACTCTTTGCAGTTTTTCACAGGACTTTTTGCCGGCGGCATTGAACAATATGTTAAGGGTTCTACCCTGTGGGTTCTTGCGTGCGGGCACACGCTACGGGAATTGGAAGCCTTTAGACTTTTCAAAGCCTGTATCACACAGTACGTAGTTTGCTTGCGCTGAGCTGCTCTTCACCGTGACTAAGATTCGTCTCCTCATCGAGTCGGTCGCATCGCTTTGCTCCTACCTTTGGGATCTGGGTCGTTGTGTTTTCAAATCCTACCCAGCACTCTTGGGACAAACCTTACTCAAAGCTCTAAACGCTACGTTTGTTTGCTGAAACAACTTGTGCGGGGTATTTACTGTAAGTACATCTTGTATTGTCCATTCATCCTGTGTATGCAGCCGCTGGATATCACTCTCGCCCTCCTAAATTCTTCGTTCCTCTTCATCCGTAAGGCCTGGAAATTGTTAGTTCAATCGGAATTTTTTCACTTTCAAAATGGCTTACCTATAGGTCTAACGCGCACCTGCGAGTCCCAGGAGATACTCCAGCTCTGCCATCTCCATTTCGAACATCCGGCGCTCCCTTGCGATCCACAGAATCATCATCGCCCGAACATCGTTTGTCCAGGCCGGAGGTAGTGGGCAAGGGGGAAACGGTAAGTTCGGCTGATAGACTCGCTGGCGCACGCGATTTCGCGCGGCAGCCCAAGTGACGAGCATCAATTCCTTCAACATGTCAGTGTCGTAGCTGGCGAATAACTGCGTCACTCACCTGCTGCCTTTCCGACATTGTGAACGTCACCTCCCGAGGCCGCGGTGGGTGCTGGAGAAGGTGTTGAGGGATCTACATAATATCAGCGAGTCGCCAACATTAGTTGATTGAAGACTTACCCGATTAGCTTCGTTTCCGCCTCTATTCTGGTTGCCGACTCCTCTGTTAATGTTGTTGTTGTTGTTGTAGTTATTCATACTAGTGATAGAGCAGTCGTTATAAAACTGAATCGAGATCGAATAAATGCTTACCTTCGTCGTTTGAGTATCGCGTCTAAGATGAATGTCCCGATTCGGACAAAGTTATGTTCGGCATTTGCCGGATGGATGATTGGTTGGGTGTGGCTCATCAACGTTCAACTTGGACGCAAACTTGAGATACTTCTGAGTGCGGCAGCTTCCTCATCATTATCTACCCGAAACGCGTCTCCTACATACATTCTCTATATGCTTTCCTAGGCTTGACGCGGCTGTGTTCGGTTTTTCGTCCAGCTCGTTATTCCCTGTCAACGCTTTCGCCCAAAATTGAAAGAAGACAAGCGTTCTTCGGTAAGGTATAAGATTTCATCGAACATGCCAGTCTCAATGCTCATCAAATGATCGATTCAGATGAGCAACTACACCTTTTCTTGATTGCACAGATACCTTGTCCATCTGCGGATGTCGACCCCAATGATCCATCTACATTCCTTCTCGACTTTCTTGCCCATGTACAGGTTTCGCTTGAAGCCACTTATATCTCGCAAACGCCTACAACTCTCCCTGAAACTCCCCAGACCGCTCGAGTTATTGCTCCACCACGCACTTCGTCTATTTCCGCAGATTGATCGCAAAGTTGAAAAAAGCCAGTCACGATAGGGACTTCAAGGACATGGTCAGGTGGATTTCCGGTCATGATGGTGTAGCGGGGAACGAGGCAGCAACCCACCGACGTGTTCGGTCCAGAAGTCCAATACAAGGCTGGTGCGTGCGTTCTGCATAATCTTTGATATGGTTCTCAAAGCGTTGTAGATATTGCGCTTGATATGGCTGGATATCACTCTGCTCAAGCACCCGACGCGTTTTCTACACATATATCTCGTGAGTTTCATCTAAGTCGTTGCGCATCATGAGCTGCAGATTCACAATCTCCAACTCCAGCTGCGATCCCCTTCCCATCAACCACTCCTCCAGTCGCCTCTCCTCTGAGTAAACCATCACTTTCCACGACTACATTTCCTACC